>JXSR01S001658.1:136732-147959 GCA_000969725.1 Ophiothrix spiculata
TATTTTGGTATATAGGGTTTAAACTTGACAATGAAACTTTGCATGCTGTCATTATTACCGCTAATACTTCAAATGATGCAAAAATCTCAAAATGTGTGGGGAAAAGTTTGGGGATCATGCTGAACTTGTCCAATGCCCCTTTAATCTTTATACTTTAAAACACTTGCATAATTTCATTTGAGGAAGGTGATCTAAAGTATGAAAAATATGTAGCCTATTTTTCAGAGGACCAAGAGGTTGCATTTATGGCTGGTTAGAGATGAATGGTCACATATATGAGTTAGAGGGACTGGCCTAGATTCTTCCCACTAATTTTTTACCTGCATATTTTTTTACTTGAATCAATAGAACATGTTTATAGTAATATAACCTACAAGTAGTTTTTCTTGATTTTGAGAAATATTGGAGAAAATTACAATTTTTTACCTACTTTAATTTTTTACGCCGTCGCAAAAAGTGGTGTGAAAATAGTGTTTCTAGTTTGAAAACTTAAAAAGATCTTGTTTCTACACCTGTATGACCAATCAAATTATTTTTGATGAAATTGTTTATCTTTTAATATGTATTAAATTATCTCCAGGAGCTTTGTTCGATCTTTTATCTGGTAAATCCATCTGAGGTACAAATTTAGGATTTAGAAAACACAGGATAGTCACACCACCATCAAAGAATGATATATTGCAAATCAATTCTCTCTAAATTTGAGCCATTTGAGTGTAAATTTGTGCACTTTTTTGATTTTACTATACTTTTAAGCTTCATTTAGAGCATTTCCATAAGTTTTTAATTCTAGGTGGAATCTAGGCTAGTCCCTTTAAATCACCCATGTGGTTTTATATATACGCCTAATATACCATCAAATTCCAATTTAGTGTACATCAACACTATGAGACCTGATTTACCAAGTAAAAGTTAAAATGTTACGTTGTTTTTTTCAAATTGGGCCGATGATAATTTGTGACAACTTTAAAGATTGTAAAACATCAGGGACCTGGTAAAGAGACTCCAATCAAGTTTCCCGGGAAAAGCAGTGGACCAAGTCACTTGTGATCAAGCCATCAGCTAAGATGGCGAAAGCTAAAGTCATGAGTATACTTTGCTGGATTTGACACGCAAGATCATCTATATTTTGAACTAAATCCTACAACAAATGAATCTATTTACGGAACTTTAATGATGAATAATAGCAAAACAGAAATCGAGTTCTTCTTGAAAAGAAAGCAAAGGAAGTCAAAGAAATCAAAGTTTTGTTACTCAAGCAGACGACGCTCTCTCAATCACCATGACAACTAAAAACATATACAATCGGATGAAAAGAAAATTGGGAATTACAACTAACAATAAAGAACAAATCATCTTCTCATTCTCCTTCTGAAGGTCAAGTTCTCATCAATTATGAAGAGATTTGCGCAAATCTTTGCAGACGTCCTTTGTGGGTAACCTTGGTAACGAGATAACAATTGCATCATGTTGCATAGAGACTTGCGATTAATAAATCTGCTGGTCATAGAAGATTGAATGATATACAGGTGCTGCCAGCCAGAATAATGGAAATTTGATTACCGACTACTAATAAAACATACAAATTGACTAAAGCAAAGCTAATAAGAGGAAATCACGTCAAAATTAAACAAATTTGTCTCTCTCGTATTGATTGTATTTCTAAGAGTTTCTTGTATTCCTATACATTATTACCTTGAATATTATTTTGCCGGAAATTGACAATGGATCAATGTTTTCCAAGTTCTGTCTCCTTTCTTCTTTTCTATATTAAAGCTCTGTCACACATCACCGTATAGAGTCCTATTGTATGAATAACATACAAAAGTTTCACATACTGAACGAGTGTGAAATGGACCACCACTGTATGGATAACAAATTGAAAGTATACATATCAGTTCGGCAGAACTCACAATTCAGATACGTATCTGAATTTAGATACCCCATATCAAAATTCTGATACCCGTATCTAAATTTGGATTAAAAAGAGCTGAAACGGGATATCAGCTGAAATTAATATTCAGCTTCGCCACGCATTATAGCGGTATGTACAAAATTCAATAACATGATCATCATTTGTCATCTAATTCTAATAATTGCATAGATAGAAATGATATTTTCACAGATACATTTATCGTAGATGCAAGAAAGATTTTCTACATGTACTTGCCAGCTTGCGCTATTGATTGGTTACCTGCAAAACGACAGGCCTATCAGAATTTGGATACCTCTCCATATCCTAATTCTGATGTGTATCAGAATTTAGATACGTGGGTATCCAAATTCAGATACGTATCCGAATTGTGAGTTCCGCCAAACTGATATTAATGGAGAAACAGTATGATTAACGTATTTAATGTACTTCTAACAAAAACATGATGAACAACAATGTATAAACCAACACAATAGTGGGATTACTACGTTATGCGTACGCTTGGCTCTATTCGGTTATGTGTCACAGAGGCCTTAATCAGTAAAGATGTTTATATGAAATTCTGATTTAGAACTTTTATAACAACATTTTGATTTTTCACATTGTACTTATGACGTCATCACCTTGATAGATTGTGATTACTCTGCTAAGGATAGAAGAGACCCTTGGCTATATACTATGGTATCAAATGGCACAACTTTATGGTTGTCAACATCGACATTTATATACGAGCAGTAACCACACTTCTTTGACACCATGAGACAGAGAATAGCATCTGCAGACAAAGGTTAGGGTGTGTGATATTTGTATAAAACTGTAATTGCATCAATCATCCATTAAATGACTATAGCTCTTGGCAACAGAATTTAATTGACTTCAAACTTTCAGACAAAAAACAGAAAGGGTCAAAACATAGTCAGCATTCAAACAAAATTTTAGCTACCAAACATTTGGTTGTGACGTCACCAAATATTTGCGATTAAATTTAAAGTATAAACTGGTAACAAACATTTGAAGCAATGTATACGGCAATTCTACACATGTGCAATGTAGCACGAAATTTTATTTGGTCTCGAACTCGGTGTTGAAATTATTTTATTTGAAGTCAATTGTCAAAATATGACGTCACAACCAAATGTAGCAAAAATTCTGACTATGTTTTGGCCCATAGGGTCAACTTATAGTTCTTTTGACCTACCAAATATTTTGTGCCACTAGTCTTTATTACATTAATTCCACGGCATCTTCTAATCAATAACAGATGCTTGGTGTTGACATCAAACAAAATTTTGTGGTGTATTGACTTTTCATCACCAAATGATACACAACATACTATGGTTACATAGGAGTTGACAGCATAATTTAATATCATTTGACTAGTTGACATTTATATGAAATCAGAAAAAAAAAACACAAACAAACCAATCTGCGAATAAATGTGACCATATGCACAGAAGACCCTGGCTAAATTTAGACAGGACTTGGCATGACATTTCATGATCATTATTTGATGATTCTTAAACTCATACTACGGTTTTTGGTAAAGTTTTCCGAAAATAATATAATAATTTCAACCTTCCAAAAATAATATAATAATTTCAACCTTCCGAAAATAATATAATAATTTCAACCTTCCAAAAATAATATAATAATTTCAACCTTCTGTTAAACATTAATCAGATTGTATTAATCTACCTGTAGTGTGAACATTGCAATTATTTGCCTGCTGCAACAATCACAGACTTTTTGCTAATTGGCTACTCAATTAGAACCTTCCTCAATATATAATATGCAGTGGCATAGTCAAACTTCTTGTTCATGTCTTCCAAATTTTTCCAAATGCATGCACATTTCTTCCAGAGGAAAATCAATTTTCGTAGACCCAAAATAAATTTAAGTCGATTTTAAAAACCGAGAAGTAAAATTAAAAGTTTGAGTGATTCTCAACACCTTTTGAAATGTTCTCCTATGTAACTTCTGTTTTAGACCGCCCATTAAAATGAAACAAACATTAAATTAATATGGATGTAAAATGCAATCTCTTCATAACTTTCAGCTTAAGATGAAAATTACGAGAGGGAATCAAAAAGTTTCAACTTTACCAAAGTAGAAATAGAGCTAGGAACGTAATTTCAACGTAATATGCAAAGTAACACATTTCTCCCACTTTTCACTGACTGTCTACAGACAGATATCATAGGTGTCATTTCTAATTTTTAAATCCAGTTTTATATTTCAGTGAAAATCAACATTTTCAGGTCGGCCATGTTTTATTATGTCATTGTTATATCATACATAGACAGATTTCCATAATTTTGGTATCAATGAAAAGAGAAGACCTTACTCTTTACGATGGTATCAAACAACTAAACTTTGATTGTGTCATAAAGATTTACTGGGCCCTGTAACCCTTCAAATGCAGAGACTTGATTACGTCGCTTGTCTCAATTTCCTCCTTGCAGCTTATGTGATAAGCAGGTAGGTAGATGACATCAATCGCTATCTGTAAAGAAAGTAAAACTACTTACGAGTAACTTCTGCACAATAATGTACATAAAGATGAGCGACTTTTCTGACAAAATTTCATTGGTATAGCTCCATCTCTTCTGGGTAAAGTCTAAATTTTTGATAACCCTCGTATATACAAAGATTGATGAGGTTTTTTTTGGACAAATGAGTGGGTTTTTTTTTTTTTGGGGGGGAACACATGGTATACATACCTTTACATCCTGATCTTTATCTTTAAACAGATTTGCTTAACCTACTTAAGTTAAATAGCAACTAAGTTCCTTTCATACAAAAGGAAGTAAACTTTAAGTTCATTCATGTACTACTATGAAATGTAACCTCTACATACTTTCTGACTAAGCAATTTTATGCCAAAATTGTTATGGCTTTTTTATTCTTGAACAAATGATTGAATGTTTTTTGAGACAAATGGTATACCTATTTGTATCCTGATCTATCTTTAAACAGAATGCTCAACCTACTTAAGTTACATTGTGACCGAGATGTTGCAATGGTTTACAACCTTCTCTGACTCTAGGATTCGCATTACATATTGAGTAGTTGACATTTACATGAAATCAGACCTCGTCATGCTAGGCCTGGTAATGAGAAAACAGCACACAAATCTGACAAATGGCTTGGATTGTCTTAACATACATGGGGAGACAATAGACCATTAATGTGATTAAATCACGAGGCAGTTTGTAATAACGGTATTGATAATCAACCCAGGCCGTCATTTTTAAGGAAAGCAAGAGCACATATTGCGCTCTCCTAGCTTCATCTGAAATAGCATTAAGAGAATAATATTTAACATTCACTCGAGAAATAAAATTATCGATCTTACTTTAACGAAGATAGATAAAGTTTTTTTCTGAGTGAACGTTTTTAACCTACTTTTACATTGCAACCGAGTTCTTTTCAAGCCAAATGAAGTAAATCTTAAGTTCATTCGGATTACTATGAAATTTAACTTTTAAATATTGACTATAAGCTAAAGACACAAATTTAATGCAAAAAAATGTTATGGCTGTTTTTTTCTTGGAGGGAGCAAACATTTTTTTCTGAGACACATAGTATACCTATTTGTATCCTAATCTATCTCTAAACAAAATGCTCAACCTACTTAAGTTACATTGTGACCGAGATGTTGTAATGGTTTACAACCTTCTTTGACTCTGGGATTCACATTGCATATTGAGTAGTTGACATTTACATGAAATCAGACCTCGCCATCCCGGGGGGGCCACTGTAATTGACCAGTGGATATCATCCGCGACCATGGAGCTCCAAAAAGCACCCTAAACAAGTATTTTGTGTGGTATGAAAATGCATCCCTTAACAAGTATGTCATGTCTGATTTGCTACCCTAAACAAGTATTTCCACTGAATTCTACCCCCTAAATAATCAATTCTCTTATTATCTCTCCATAGTTGATTGATTTTTTATACCCTATACAAGTATTGTTGTGAAAAACATACCCTTTTTGTCACTTTTGGCCTGATTTTGACACCCTATTCGCGTTACATAAGTACAGTGCCCATTCATGAAAAACATACCCTTTTACAGTGAATTTTTGGTCGCGCATGATATCCACTGAGCAATGGCAGTGGCCCCCCTGGGCTCGCCATACTAGGCCTGATAATGAGAAAACAGCTAACAAATCTGACAAATGGCTTGGATTGTCTTAACATACATGGGGAGACAATTATAGACCATTGATGTGATTAAATCATGAGGCAGTTTGTAATAAGGTAATGATAATCAACCCAGGCCTTAATATGACAAAATGGTCTCACGGCTTACTCAGACCTTCAGTTTTAAGGAAAAAGAGAGCACACATCACTCTCTTCAGCTCTCTGAAATAGTGTCTTACGAGAATAATGTTTACTTCACTGTAAACTACTAAAACTGGTAAAGAATGACAAGGTCCGTATTTTTCGAATTATAACCATGTACCCAATCTTGCTGAATATTCAAATGAGATTATGCTCAATATTTGTCCATGTGGTAGCAACAAAATTAGCCACAAATAATAGCAAATGCATGAACGTAGGCCTACAAAAATATTAATACGCAGCGATTTGGTCTTAATCAATCATTATTATTCTCTTACACATACAAAACCACCAGTTCACAATGTTGAAGAATACAAGGGATGCCGTATGCTAGGGATCTGGTAACAGAGTCTGATTGCTTGCTGCATACATCAAGGTTTAGAGTATAAAGGATGGTTATACAATTCAATCTTCTCCTGTATGTGTTCCCCTTCTGCTTTTCTAATACATTTTGTTCACAGATGAAATAAATGTAACTTGGAAACCAAAAATGTCACTTTTACACAAAAGTATGAATGCTTGGGTTGTCTGCCACCACTCACAAGGCAAAATGAAAGAAAAGGCATTGAAACTATTTTTTAATAAATCACCCCATATACTTCAATACATGACATAAATGGCTGAATTTCCCTTAAAGATACTTCTGTAGGTGTCCTGATAAACCAGTTTTTTCAAATGCAATTCAGATATTTTCCTATGTGGCTTGTCCTACTATAGTCCATCCAACATAAGGCCAAAAAAAATAAATTGTTATGTTGCCCTCAGCGACCGACCCTATTCAAATATTGAAGAAGAAAAATTAGGGTTTGGAAGGCACCCAATTTTGCTCAGATTGGGTGTTTTTTGAGAAAATATTTTGAAAATAGTGGAAAATGCACCCAAATTTGGTACTTTGGGTGCTTTAAAAAAAAAAATTAAAAAATATTTTCCGACCGACCGACTCAATTTTTCAGAAATCCCACTTGAGGGCAACACAACAATTAATTTTTTTTGGCCTAAGATGGAACATGGTTACCATTATATATAATGGAAACCATGTTCCATCTTATGTTGGATGGACTATAGAAGATGACTAGAGTTACTCCAATGCTCATGGACACTATTAGTTATCCACACAAGATCTTTGGTTCATGCAATACAAGAAAATATTGATGGTTTGGGTTCGTATCACACAAGGCTGAAAGCCAAGTGTGATCGAACCCAAACCATTAATATTATTCATATTGCATAAAGAACAAACAAGCGGTAACAAATTAGTATCACTCAGTAAACATGAATTTTATAGCAAATTCTTGAAAATACTATTTATTGCTTGGGAAATAGTTCATTTTTCATTTTTCATAATTTTGCAACTTTAGTTTCATAGTTTTCAAAAACTTGATTGACAGCTATGTGCGTTGTTTCTATCTGCATCGCGTAGTACAACGCGTTGCAGTTAGTCTCGCATGCACAGCTACCATGTGGCAATTTGTGACACAACTATCTTTTCCAAAAGCGATATGACTTGAACTGGCAAAAGAGCTGTATGACTTTTCGTGTCACATAGAGGATTTCATATCATATACATCTCTGATGTTTTATTTGATTACGAAAATATCCTTTTCAGTTATTAATCAATGAAATTGTTGTATTTTTATCTACTGAGTGATAATACATTATAAAGCGCAGTGGAATGAGTTCACCTGTAAGCACATTACAATTATTGGACATTTTTTTCCAACTGCATTTTCACATTTTCCATAAAATAAATTCAATTTTGGAACCAGCAGTCAAAATTTGACAATTATGGAAATACTAGAATGCTACCAGGCCATCACCTGCCATTACTATTCCCTGACAAAGCAACGTAATCCCTGAAGGGCACTTTTTTAAGGAGTATACGGCCCAAGTTTCTGAAGCAGGATGCTTCGGAATTGAGGACTGATGTTGAAAAGGGGTACTTTGTGCTCCTGAGCAAACAACCTGACATATCAAGTAAGCCCAAGTCCTTATTTTTAAAATTTAGTTCCCAAGATCTTCATTTTAAGCTTAATTTCAGAAATGGAGGTCTTGAGAGATACCACTCCCAAACAACTTTCCAAGGTCTAGGGCATGCTAATGGGTTTCTTGAAAATAAGCAGGAAAAGAAAGCATAGCAAGCGTAACATAAATCGACTGGGGCAAAGTTTCCGGAAGCTAACAGATTTTGATACTTTGAACCTCCAGAAAGGCCATTTCATGGAGTAAAACTTAAATTAATTAACTAAAGGGCTACTATACAAAGTTTAGAATATACTATGGGTTAAAAATCCAGTATTTTATTTAATTATCAAGACATTCACATTGTACTCGGATTTTCAAACATTCTGAATTCCTGAAAAATCAGGAAGAATTATGCCTGTAGGTCAGAGTACCCCTTTCCCTTTTCCCCTGACACAATACTCTAAAACATGATTTTTTAATAAATTACGCCACATTCTTCAAAAGAATGTCAAGTTGTAACAGATGGATGAATTTCCCCTGCCTAGAATATTTACTCTGTTTAGTTCTTTTCAATCTTATCTGCTGAACCAGTTTTGTCACCTACATGCCGTTTCCTATCTAGGTTATTGTGTGTAAGCTTATTTAAAACCGTTGCCTCCCTACGATAAATTCAATATATATCCACTTCTGAACATTTTTCATCATGTTCAAATAAATACTTCAGATTCCTGCATTACAATTTCTATTCTTGTTTTGAGCCAAAATGGGACAAAAATTGCATGTTAGGCAATTATATTTGAGGCATGTTAATCTGAAAGAGGTGGCTGCTCTTCTTCTTATAAAGTACAATCCCCTGAGTAGAATAGCCCTTGGAGAGTGTTCGTGGTACTGTGCGTGTTTGCTCCAGGTTGTTTCTTGATAAGATCAACTGACAATGCAGAAGTCAGGTATTCACCTACAGCAGTAGTGAACATCCTCTCCAAGTGGTCTCTTTGATACCCTGGTCACATAACCTTGCAATGAGGTTTACGATGTATCTACAGTATCATTCAAGGTAGAAATTCAGCAGACACCAACCAGACATCAGCCAATGACCGGACGGTGTCATGTGAATCGTAGAGACGCAAAAAGCATGGCACAAGAATTTAACTCACAGTTAAAACCTTGCATTTTGCTCACGATTTCTTCAGTTATGGTCCAAAAACAACCGGGGGCCAACCAGTGACCGACTGGGCAATGCAAGTAGTCACCTATGTCATATCGATGTTTTGGCATTGCCGCTTCCTTCTGTTTACCAAACATGAATCAGCAGGGGGTTGTTATGTGACCGTAGCATAAAGGTCATTCTTCAGTATAGATTGCCTGGCAATGCCTAGGAAGCAGATGCTGAAAAGAGGCTCATTTAGTAGATAGAAAATTTACCCTATATGTAGAAATGCATATGACAAAATCTATTTATTTTATCTGTAGATTTACACATGTTAAATAATAACATTCACCTACCAAATATAGAGGGGCTTATTTTATTTTATTTTTTAAGGAGGGTATGCCCATTGCTTAACCAGGGGTTGGGAATGGGAGATTAATGTTGAAAGGGGCGGACACTTTGAGTTTCTGACCAACAATTTCTGAAAGTTTGCTTGAAATTAAGATCAATAGAACTAAACTTTTAAAATATTGATTTGGAATTGTTGGAAACATCCAGAATCCAAGAGAAAATGGAGGTCTTGAGAGACACACATACCCATTCTACCTCCCTACGTCAGTGCACCCTTTCTCCCAGGCACAATACTCTAAATCAAGATTTTTGAATAAATCACTCCACATACTTCAAAGAATGTCAAGATTTTACAAATGGATAAATTTCATCTGCGTAGAATATTTACTCCTCTTCGTTCTATTCAATCTTATCTGCTGAACCAGTTTTGTCAATTATATGCTGTCTCCTGCTGGGTTGTTACGTGTAAAATCATTCAAAACAGTTGTCACCCTACCCTAAGATAAATTCAATGTTATACTATTCGCTTCTGAACGTTTTTCTTCATATTCAAATAAATACTTGGGATTCCTGCCTCGCAAAATTCTATCCTTGTTTTCGAGCTAAAATGGGCCGTTTGCATGGTAAGCACTAAGGAGTTCTATTTCAGGCATGTCAGCCCTGAAGTGTTTGTCAAATGTTTGCTCCAGGTTGTTGTTTCTTGATAAGATCAACTGACGATAAAAATAAAGAAGTCAGGTATTCACCTGGAGCAGTAGCGAACATCCTCTTCAAATGTCAAAGGTCATCCTGTCTCTAGATTGCCTGGCACTGCCTATGAAGCAAACACTAACTAAAAGGATGTTCATTTTAGCAGATAAAAAATGTACTCTGATGCACATGATCCTTGTGTTATTAAAACCTCACATCTTTTCTGTCTACATTAAAAGATGAGTTCATAAGAAATGAATGCAAGTTAAAACTTCCACTAGATTCTGATCATTTGTATTCCCAGTAAGGAGAATTACAACCTTTAAAATTATAATGTGTGCGGTGCTCCAAAAAAATTAGCAGAAAGTCGCAAATTTCAAAACTGAGTTTAATAATTTTCTATTCTCAGCTTTCTAATGATACATAATGTATCATATACCCCGTTCAGACACACTAAAAAGTTGTCTTAAGTTGATATCGAGTCCATTTTTAATTTCAAACACGACCTTGGATTAGCGAAAAGTAACTCAACTTACGACTGTTCACACATGCTACGATTTTGACGTTGAATTGAAATGAACTTTACTCGTTCCAGGTCATTGCGCTGTAGAAGTAAACACAAATTCAACTCGACATACGACGACAGGTATACGAAAAGTCATCGTTTGTCGTCGGTAGTTGAGTTACATCGATTTACTAATGCGACTGAACTTGCTTTTTAGCAAGTTGAAAATTTGATGTAAGACCACTTTTTGAAAGATGACTTAAGTCGACTTGAAGTGTTCACACACAAGTGA
>JXSR01S001658.1:157455-168907 GCA_000969725.1 Ophiothrix spiculata
AGTTTGGGGATGATGCTGAACTTGTCCAATGTCCCTTTAAGGTGAAATTTGAAATGGGTTATGTGGATTGACTTCACAATAGCCCATTTCAAAGTGGCATTTGCTTCTTTAAATGAACTTTTTGTAAAAAAATTTGTTAACACGAGTGAGGTTCGAACTCACAATCTATGGTTTATGAGACAGGCGCCTTATACACTCGGCCACACGTAAGAGTCAATGAGTTTATGTTTTATGTGTGTACACATTTAGTCAATAAGTATAGATATTCCACACTTGAGAGTTTGCAATCTGTAACAAGCCTTTTGTGTTTACATGAGTGAAAGCAAAACCCCTAGCTTCTTTGCTTTTATAGAAAACAATAGCCTCTCCCATTCTTTGATTGACAGGTATCTTTTGTGTAATAATCTAATCCTTGTTTTGCCCAGGGGGGCCACTGAGCTATACTGGTGTACACATGCGTGCACAGAAAAACACGGAAAAAGGGATAATTTTTTCCTAACCAGCACGGAAAGCGCTGCACATGTTAAGGGGTCCAAAATCAGGTGGGTTGGTTTTTTTTATAAAAAATGCAAAATGTCCAAGAAAAGGGGTGTTTTTTAAAACAAAAACACAAAATGTCCACAAAAAGGGGTGTTTTTCCAAACCTAATGAAAAAAATCCAAGTTTTAGGGGGTAAAATTAAGAGTAATATTCCACATAAATCTTTAATTAGGGGTATTTCTTCAAGGGAAGCTAAAACTTGTTTAGAGATATTTTGTAAACCTGTGTTCACGCATGTGTACATCAATATATCTGAGTGGCACCCCACCCGGGTTCTTTTGTCAAATACATTTTTGTAAATGTTTGTAAACTAAAACATTTGTCTTTCAATGAGGTAATTTATGAAGCATTTGAACAAACCTGATGTGCCATTTCATAAATTTTTCTTCTGCACTTTAGTCATGTACAGTGTTTCAAAGTCATCAATTGGAAGATTTAGCAGATGGACCATTTTATAGAAAGTAATTTGTTTACCTTAAAATGATTCAAGATTGAAACTTGAACAGAAAGCCAATATTGGATCTAAAGGTCAGTGCTCAAAGATGACAATTTTGTTCAAGATTTAGAATAATAAATCTTGACATCTCGTTACATGTGTTATAGTAAAGAAATGATGTACAATTTAGGGCATTAGCAAAGCTGTCATGAGCAATTCCATATTTTGGGTCAAATATTTGAACAAGCGTATTTTTAGACATACTCTGTCATCATTGCGTTTGAAAGAACAAATTGGGAAAAGGTGTTGATTTACAGTTGTCAGTTATGTATTTGTATGATTTATGGTAGTTATGGTTATTGGTAAGTCAATTTCTCTGATTTCATCTTTTTATTTGACCCCCTTTTTAGCTTTAAGCTTCTTAATGATTTGGACTGATTTTTGAAACCAATATTCACAACTGCTTTCATTAATTTGGGAGTACTCTGTCACCATCAGATCAATCTGTTTTATGATTTCAGATTTGCTCTGATATTAATAAAACTAGGTTAAGATGATTAAGCTTAAATTAGCGAAAACTATGCCACACCACATCTCTAGTGTTAAGTCGAGAAAATTAATCGGGATTGATAAAGTACAACTAGAAGTGTGCCAGACCAGATTTCTATTTTTAGGCTTGTGAAAATTAATCTGTATTAATAAAGTACAACTGGATATGAGTAACTGAAGTATGAAACTGACCTATATCAGATGGATTAATGGTTACTTACAGTACCTTATTTTGACTATTTCACTCTGGAATAAAATTTTCAGCATCCATCCTATTACGATGGAAAGCCCCTCTGAACGGATCACAGACACCTCACTTTATGATAGCATATGATAATTGTATAGCACCAGGGTTGTTCTCTTTGGTAATAAAAATGGTAGCGCTAGATAGCTATTTGTTTCAACTATTCGCTTCTGAATTTTTGACCAGTTCGGGCTTGTAGGATTTTTTAGGGTAATTTGAAAAAATTGTGTTAAAGTAGAAATTTTGGCCAATCGTGCACTCATGCGAGCCGCTGTGAGGCGTGGAAATTTGAACAATTTCTAAATGTGAAAAGCTATTTTAAGACCAGATTTGAAAATATATTGTACAGTCAACTAAAATGATATTTTGAAACAGTTTCTTTATTTTCTCAACATAAATCTGTAGTTTATTATTGTTTCACAAAAATGTCCTAAAAGATCTAGATATTCAATGAGGAAATTGACGTCCACAAATCAGAGTCAAAGTTTTATCTTGATTGTAACACATACGTATTCAAAGTTATCTTCAGTAGATATAAATCATAAACCAAAACGTAACTTATTTTGTAATGTACTGCTTTCTCCACATCAATCAGTGTGCTACCATCATCAGAAGCAGTCATGGAAATACGAATACTGTAACATGATTTAGTTTGAAGAGGACAATATTCAGTAAATTTCAATTTGTCAACAATTTAACTGGGATTTAATTTCACAAATTTAGAACATTTTACATTATAGTTGTTTCAAGTAATCACATGACGCAATTTACACCAATCAGCAATGCACTCCAGGCGCGCGTGATGCCGCAGTACTATGGATTAATGATTGGAAACGTCATTGCGTAGGCTAATTGCTGTGCTTGTCATAGGTTGTTAATTTGTATCCACATTTATTTAAAGCAATAACAGTTTCAATGGTAAATAAAATTTTAGTGAGGGGTTTTAGGTAGGACAGAAACGGTGTCGGACACAAGTGAGGTGATATCAGCGGTGTTGGACACAATTTCAAAGTATTTATCCCGGGCTTTTAGGGTACTTTTTGGCGTACTATATTTTGCGCTTTAATATAACGCGATCTTATACGTGCGTCAGTTTTATATGCTTCTCCTGACAGCGCAGGCCCCAAAGCGCACAGTGCTTAAGGTATTAGTCATTGCTAAAAAAATGTCATTTTTTTGCTTAATTTTGCTTAATATCTGAAAAAGTAAGTAAAACAATTTTTTAAAGAACTATATAAGGACCAAAATATATGTGAAAAAGAGAGAAAAAAATAGAGCAATTTTTTAATTATAAGTGTTTTTGTCTGATTTATTTTGATTTTACCATATGGTAAAAATGGTAAAACATAGTGTTTTTGAAGTAGATTTTTCCAAAAACTAAGTTGGTGACCCCCATTATTTATTTCAGAAATGTGATCAGCATATATGAAAACACCATTTATCAAAAAATTAGAAAAATAAATAGAGGAATTCTATCTGTACTAGGCCACCTTAATTTAGTAAGTTTGCAGACTAACAAGATTACAGTAAAATTCAATCCCTAAAAAAATCACTCACATTAGAGAATATCAAATGAAGTTCTCATCTTAAAATAAGCCCAAATGTTCAGCATTCCAGTAAGTCTAATCACAAGCTTTTTTCAGAACCATCATTGCTTGGTTTAAGGATCTCTTCTTCGACTTCAAAACATCCTGACTGTGTCTTGTTTTGATAGCTAGGTAAACAACTCACACTCAGCGATGCACAGGTCTTAAAAGGACAGTATATTAAGAGACGTTTACATCCCGTTCTCTATGGGAGGCTCCTTACATTTGCTTATATTTCTTGAAGATGACCTGTTATGCTAATTTTTCTTTTTTTTTTAAATGTTAAATGTATTCATTCATAAACGTTCATTATACCATGAGTTTGGAAAGTCAATTATAATGGGAAATGTAATTATTAACAGTTAAATTGATGACATTTTTGCTACTGTACACTATTTTGATCTAACAAATTAAAACTCAATTTGCGGCTAATTGTTACTAGTTACTAGACATTCTGTGGGCTTGTCTTGGATTTTGATCTCTAAATGGAACATAAAAAAGAGAGTACTGCATATATATCATTTGAAAGGTGAGAATACAACAAATTAAACTATGTAATGAACCGAACTTGGAAATTTGTAACTTTTCGCTCATTTTGTCAGATCACCTCTCAAATCTTGAGCAAAATTGACAACTTAGAGCATTGACCTGTCCTTAAATATTGCCCAACAGTTCAAACGCCAATACCTCAATCATAGAAAACTGACTTGTAATAATCAAATTTGACAGCTGGAAAAATATTTTTTAAGACAAAACAACCAAAACAACTAACCACTTGGTATCTAGTCTTTTTCCACATGAGGGAAAGGGTATGTTTGTTACACTGCAAAACACCAATCACGGCATCACGTTTCATATTGCATATGACATAGCGCCATCGATTTCTGTTCAAAGTTATGGACTCTTTGTAAACAAATGGTAAGGAGAATTTGGGTTTACATCAGATAGAGCAAGAACTTTACTTGTCAACACAAGAAGTCACAAGTTTACATTCCATCCTCGGAGCAAACTTGTCAATATGTATACAGTAACAGTGGTAGCAGCACAAGTGTGTCAATGTCTTTTTAAGGACTCTGCTGATCTATTTTCAGACTCTTGTTTATTTGTTTTCTACGACAGCTTTGTTTTTCTCCATCTCAGTAAATTTAGGCATTACTCAAGTACTGCAGGGTGCACTTCACTAAATAACTAGTGCTCGCAATCCAGAATTTCTAAAATCGGCAAAATTGACTGCCCTCTCCTAAATGAGGACCTCAAAACATATGAAAGGGCAATATGTTTGGTCAATATTTTGTTTTAATCATAGAGTTAGGTTTATTTAAAGATGCTCTGAAGCCATTTTTAATCTCCAGATTACTTTGGTAAAATTTAAAGGGTCTTCCTTAATTTGTGGATTCTGGTAATACAAAATTTGGCTGTCAGTGATAGGGGGCATTATTACTTCAGCATATCTTGTAAATTTTGCCTTGATGGTGTACTCTTATCATCATTTTGTGTTAGAAGAGATCATAATAATTTTTTCGGGTGTTTTAGGAAGCCATTGTGTACAGTTTAGTCAATGGGAAGCTATTTCGTGGTGTGGCGCCAGCAAGGCGAAAGGTTCAAAGCTCATAAATTGCTCTTTCCTTTTCCCTTAAGTGGTGATACAATTTTCTTCAAGGCTTTTATAGTTGACAAGTATCAAATGATCTCACTTGTAATCAGGTTTTGTGTGCTGGGGGAGGAAGAGGTTGCTCAAAGGGGTCTGCTTTATTATGCAGGATGAAGAGGAAAGATTAGCAGGTAAATCTTTAAAAATGGAAGATTTAATATTTCTAAGGAAGCTCAGTGGCTTGGATCCCTGAATGATGCCTCAAAGCAATCCTCTTTGACTCCTGTCTTCTTCAGTTTTTCCTAGGTGCACTAAATTAAAATGTCATGAACTCAAAACTTAACTTGAAATTCCCTCAAAACTCAAGATTCCCAGGGGCAATCACATTTTGCTTAAATGCCTCACAAATGCATACAAAATGTTCTTGATCCAAAATATCAATACCTCCTTGACTTGTGAAAGATCGTTGACATCAGTGATATCAATAAAATTGAAAAAAGGCAAGTTTCTCTTTTTATTAAAAAAACATGACATTTACACCTAATATTGGCAAAGACAGATGAGCCCTCCTAATACTGCATGAATGGCAGGAACTCATTGGTTATTCAGCACATGCTGTATAGTTATTTTATAGAGAGATTTGATCTATTTGAAGTTCAAATAAAGAGTGAAGAAACAAGACATAAGAATTTCTTTTCTTTTTTTGACTGAGGCACTCACGTGAAAAATACAGAAATAATTAAAGGGACTAGCCTAGATTTCACTTAAAATTAAAAACTGATAGAAATGCTCTAATACAAAAAAAAATCAAAAAATCTACACAGAAATTATTCAAATTGATCGAGAGAGAATAAATTTGCAATAAATCATTCTGTGATGGTGGTGTGACTATATCCAGTGTTTTCTAAATCCTAAATTTGTACTTCAGATGGATTTACCAGTTACAAGATCAAACGAAACTTCTAGAGACAATTTAAAATATATTAAAAGAGAAATGTAAAAAATAATTTGTTTGGCCATCACAGGTGTAGAAACAAGATTTCAAACTTTTTTGCGCCACGAAAAATTAAAGTAGCTACAGAATAGCCATTTTCTCAAATATTCCTCAAAATCGTGGAAAACTACTTGAGGGTTATATTACTATAAACATGTTCTATCGATTCAAGCATAAATCCTGCTTTGGTATCCTTGTATTTTGAGGATCTATGATTCAAGTAAAAAACATATGTAGGTAAAAAATAAGAGGAAAGAATCTAGGCCAGTCCCTTTAAGATTCCCAGGAGCAATCACATTTTGCTTAAATGCCTCACAAATGCATAAAAAATGCTCTTGATCCAAAATATCAATGTACCTCCTTGACTTGTGAAAGATCGTTGACATCAGTGATATCAATAAAATTGAAAAAAAGGCAAGTTTCTCTTTTTATTAAAAATACATGACATTCACACCTAATATTGGCAAAGACAGATGAGCCCTTCTAGAATACTGCATGAATGGCATGAGTTCATTGGTTATTCAGCACATGCTGTATAGTTATTTTATAGAGAGATTTGATCTATTTGAAGTTCAAATAGGAGTGAAGAAACAAGACATAAGAAATTTTTTTGACTGAGGCACTCAGGTGAAAAATACAGAAATAATTAAAGGAACTAGCCTCGATTTCACTTAAAATTAAAAACTGATAGAAATGCTCTAGATAATTAAAGTTTTCATATGTAGTGAAATACAAAAAAGTCAAAAAATCTACACAGAAATGGCTCAAATTGATCGTGAGAGAATGAATTTGCAATGAATCATTCTGTGATGGTGGTGTGACTATATTAAGTGTTTTTAGGGAAAACTACTGGTAGGTTATATTACTATAATCATGTTCTATCAATTCATGTAAAAATATGTCTGCAGGTAGAAAAGTAGTGGGAAGAATCTAGGCCAGTCCCTTTAAATTCTATATTGAGACATCATTCCAACCCTCAAATGACTACTTTTAAATCCCATTAATGTAAAACAATGCGCTTCATCATCGTTCACTCTAGCTTAATATCAATCTAAAATAGATGCAAAAGAATCCCGTTTCCTTGTCAACATTCGGATCAATTACTTAACATTATATTGACAATTACCTTGTATTCTTCGAAAACATCTTCCCTCCAGAAATTCACCTGTTTCTGTATTTGAAATTGTTTAAAAATAGATGGTAATTATGATTGAATAACGAGATAAACAAAGTCTTGGTTTCAAAATTGAATGAGATTTCATAAAACACCTGTTGTCAACAAATGCTGTTGCCATGGAAACATTGAAAGCAATTATTGATTTGCTTTTATATCATTGAAAATCAAGAGATTTCTAGTATTAATAAATAACCTGCAAATATAGTGCGACCCGATCCAAGTAGATTATTTCCATCTTTATGCAACAACTTCAAGGTCATATCACGTAAAGACTTCCCACATGTGACGTCCTCCGTAATATCACGTATATACTTGAAACGCAACAATACGTGTATGAAAAGATATAGCAAATGCCATATTTTAGGCATGATGGCCATTCTCACAATTTTGTCCCCGCTTCAGTTGGAAAAATAAACAAATAAACAAAACTGTCCAAACTTTGACATAGGGTCAGTCTAGGGGGAGCGGGGGGGGGGGGGCGCAGCGGTAGTTCCTTCGCCTTGCACCAATGACTCATGAGGTCCCAGGATTCGAGTCCCGCGCCCGGCGCTTTATGTGCATTTGGTTTTCAGTCCATGCTCGCTTCCGCAGGTTTTTCTCCGGGTACTCCGGTCTTCCTCCTGCATTCAAAACTGAATTTTAAAAACATCTTGGAGCCCTGTAAATGATAAGCTTCCTTTAGCTTGCTTGGTACTAAGTACTGGTACTAAGTACCAAGTTGGGCTTCCTTGGCGAAAGCCTAAACAAGGTGATTTTTATACTCAGCCTCCAAGTAAAATGTTTGCTACCAAACATTTGGTCATGACATCACCAAATATTTGCAATCAAATTTGCCTTAACTTTGTGTGCAAGTTATTTTATTTGTATAGTCACTCATCATTTTGACGTCATGACTAAATCTTAAGTACCAACAATTTTATTTTTGAGTTCAACTACAGACTGACCCATAGCCAAGAGCTTCTTTGGGCCTTCTTGTTTCATAAATCATTATCAAGTTTAATAAATATAATAATGTTAGGCCCGGTGAAGACTCCACTCGTATAGAATATTTTGCTCAGAATATTCTATGCTGACGACAAAATGACGTAGGTCATAGAATAAAACTGTGTGTTTTATTCGGTCACTACGTCATTTTGTCATCAGCACAGAATATTCTAAGCAAAATATTCTTTTCGATAGTGGAGTCTGCGCGGGGCCCTAACCCTAACCCCACTGAATCTCACAATATCCCATTCCACAAAGTTAAGAAATTCGCCTAAGTCCAAATACGTCATAGACCCGAGTTAGCTATGATCACGAAATCGCTGCCATGGCAGCGCCTGCTCGGTGGCCTATATAGTGATAATTGGACCGGGAAGCGGGGGGTCCCGGGTTCGAATCCAGGGGGGAACCCGTGATTTTTGACTTGCAAATTTCCGAGGAGATAGTTTTTAAACGAAGAAGTGGTCAAAAGTGTTAGGGTTAGCCTAGGGATACGGTATTGACCTTAGTCACAACTATAGCCCTGCGGGGAAACCAGAAACCCCGAATTTTCCCGGACCGGACTGGACCGGACCGGACCGAAACCGGGTCAGGAATTTTTTTCGAGCTTTTTTCGGGTTCGGTACGGTCCAGGAAAAATATAACCGGGGTCGACCGGGTCGGGGAATTTTTACTCGGGGTCGGGGAAAGTTTACATTCGGTCCGGGAAATGCTAAAGCTCGTTCGGGGTAAAAATAAAATGGAGCAACAATTAATCGCTGTGTCTATAATAAACATCGTTGTGCGCTTTACTAAAACATCACATAATTTTGTTTGAATCATGTCACTTGCTCCTCTCCTTGACCATAGATGGTAGATACCCTGCTGATTTTTGGCTGAATTTGCCGAAAATTTTTCTCGCGCTACGCGCGCATTAAAAACATAATTTCCAGACCCGAAGTCGCTTGCTCCCCACCACCCCCCTGACCGAAGAAGGCAGATACGCCACTGCAAACGCCCAGCTTATTACTCCCGGATCCCAACCAGTTACTCCCAACTAGATTGCACCTGTCAACTGGTGGCTGGAGTTTAAATAAAATGTTTAAATACATAATAAAAGAACACAAAAACAATTTAATTTAAACGTTTTATGCCTACAGAACTATTAAAATTTGGAGGTGAAGTTTTGGATTTACATTCATACAAATCTATAGGCTTCAATTTGATATCAAAAAGTGTACTACTTCAGGTTGAGCTCTTAGGGATCATTATATGATAGGATCCTATTTTTTTTTTGTATCGGTTTTAGGTGAAATCGTAGTCCTTGTTAAACACATCTTAATGACTTGAAATTCGGGGTAACTCGGGGTCGGGGAAAAATATCCATCTTGACCGGGAAATCTTGAAAAACTACCGGTCCGGGTCGGTCCGGTCTAGAAAAAATCCTTTCGGGTCGGGGTCGGTCGGGGCAAGCTAAATTTTTATCGGGTCGGTCCGGTCGGGAAAAAAATTGTCGGGGAACGTCAGGGTCGGGGTGAGAAAAAACCTGCCCCGCAGGGCGTTAGTCACAACCCACTTAAATCAACAATAACATGTTTCACACTGATCTACAATAGAAGCTATAATTAGACGTCACAGTCTGTTGCCAACGCTCACCCCTGTTGATTGCATATAAGTTTTGCAAACAGCAACAGTTAAAATGCATACAAATTGGTAAAATAATCATCACAACTCCATTTTTAGCAAGTCATGCAAAGAATTGTGGCCAACTCTATTAAATTATGCATCCATCCATGAGGTTTTGACTTCAGTATAAAACACATTCTGTGATGAATTAAATTTGAGCAAACTTTGCAGATGTACACAATTTCACAAACAAAATATGTGTTAATTGTCTTATCACGGCAATGCAAAACTAACTACCTGGTAGCAAACCTCCCCTCCTCTGTCCCATATAAACAAATTAAATAATACTTTTAAGTTAACAGACAATGGGCAAGTATAAAAATAACCAAATCACAATTTCATTACAGTGATCTATTGACAAAAAGGTTGTGTTTGAGTCTATATGATTTCGAAAGGGAAAATCAGGTCACAAGTGTTGAATGGACTCATTCACCAGATACGCAAATACATGCAAAGTATTCATGTCAACTTTGTTGTAAGAATTACGTACAGACAAGACTCATAAAGCAAGAAAGTAGTATGTGGTTTTTATGCACAGGTCAATGGGAGTCTCAACCCTTCCCTTCCCTCCCCAAGCCTTCACTCGTATTCACTTTTGGTCAAGATACGCAAACACATGCCAAGTATTCACGTCAACTTTGTTGTAAGAATTGACGCACAGAGAAGACATTGCCCCAAATCCGCAAGTCTCATACAGAAAGAAGTATGTGTTTTTTATGCACAGGTCAATTGGAGTCATGACCCTTCCCTCCTCAAGCATTCAGCAATCAAGTTAGCTCAATCGGTAAGGCGCTCGCTTGCGGTGCAGAAGGTCCCGAGTTCGAACCCCGCCGGTGCCAAAAGTTGAGTGTGCTTGAAATTCCCTTGAACAAGGAACCAACTGCTAATTGTCTTGTGGAAACCCGTACGAAACTCGGGGAGCTGACCCGGGCAGCGATGGTGTATATGTGGGCTGATCAAGGTTCAGCGCCCCTAGAGGCTGTCGCAGAAACTGAAATGATGCTTGGTGTGGAATGGAGCTTACTTGGGCCACAGTGGTCAGCGAACACCTGTAAAGTGTGCAGAGGCCGAGTGGTATTACAAATCTGGGAGGCATAGCGCACTATAAATCCCCAGTATTTTATTTATTTATTTCACTCATACTCACTCTTGGTCTTGAATATTCAACACAAAGATTCATCTCTCATTCACATTAAAGTTTGTTCACATTGATTCCATAAAAATAGGTTGAAGATTTATAGTACTTATAATCTTTTTTGTGACCCCAGATTCGACATCAAGTTTGTGGAACTTGTGTGGTCAAGTAGATCTAGAACAGCGCAGGACTTAGAAGAATCAGAATCAGAAGTTTGGGCCCTTCTGAGTCAACTGGTTATGTCCTTGGGCAAGACATTTGAATGTGATTGCTTAATTGACCCGAGTACATCGGGGAGGTTTACTGTGCATTATATCCTCATCCATATGAGGCTGCACAATATTGGAAGAAAGAAAGAAAGTTTAATGAGGATATTACAATTGAAATGCCAGTGGTATATTAATACAATTTTTCGTGGTACATAAATTTTGGCCAAAATAAGCGCGAAAATAAATGTGGCGCGAAATACACCACTTATACAGTTGTATTTACTGTAATCGAGCATACAAACATACAACCGTCTATAATATGGGAGAGGATTGAATTGAAGCATC
>JXSR01S001659.1:31734-42441 GCA_000969725.1 Ophiothrix spiculata
ACTCTGTACAACCATTTAAAACTATCAACAAAAAGCGTGGAATGAGATCATGAATTATTGGATTCAATATATTTGTTCTTTCTACAGCCAAACCTATAGCGCCAGCACCCACGGTTAGTAGGAGTCTGCTGCCCGCCCTCACACCAGCAATAACGGGAGTCCAAACATCGACACAGTCACAGCCACTCAAAATAGCAATACCTCCGGTAAGTGTACTCAAAATATAAGTCTATGACCCTCCCTTACACCAGCAATAAGGGGAGTCCAGACTTTAACCCAGTCACAGACACTCAAAATAGCAGTTTCTCCAGTAAGTGAACTTGGATAAAATACGAGTCCATGAGTCTATGACCCTCCCATACACCAGCAATAATGTGAGTGCAAACAATGGGGCTCTCCACACGGACAAATCAATCTGTACTTCGCACATCTAGATGCATGTAGATTAAACTGAACTTCAGCAAACGAATCGTACGAGCGTATTGTGACTGAGCGTGTACATACGCTTAGTTGCGCTATTTCCACGCACCCGCACAACCCCGTGTGTCAATACGCTCACTTGGAGTAAAGTCAGATTGACGGGTGACCGTGTGAGCACAATCTGCACTTCAAAAAATCTATATTCATCTACGAGGGTCATTCAAAAAGTTCTACCTGTTGTTTCATAACTTTTGTTTTATTAAAGGTAGCTACTTGAAAATTGGCAAAAAAAAATCTAAGAATGTCATCTACATATGGTGAAACAATCATATCAATATCTTTTCTAGATTTTTGTAAGTTACCTAAAAGCCACAGTAAGGTTCGGTTACACCGGAAACGGGTGAAATATCTAAAGGCATTGCACCTGAAACTATATGTGCAGCTAAGGGATGAACAACCATCTGTATTTCCAAAATTTATGAAAGTTACAGAACAAATTTGAAATGAAAGTGTACCTAACAGTCCAGCAAACATTTTGTTTAATTAAGGTCAATTTCTTCGTAAACTGTGTCCTTGATGATTTTCATAATATTGCGGCAGGGGCGATTTGTTCCTGTTATTGTTGTGATTGTGAATGACCATTATTTGCAGTTTTGGTTAGCTTTTTTAACCATCCCATGTTTTTTGCATGTTCATTCTTATGATTTATAAAATTTTCACTGTTTAGCAATACTATATTGCTATATTATGGCTTTTTCAATTCATTGTACTTGAGCAATGTTGCACATACTTTCACCGGTTTCCGGTGTATCAAACTTTTCTGTGGTTTTCAATAGATCACCTGCAAAACTCTAGGAAAGGTATTATTACGATTTTTTCACTATGTGTAGATGACATATGTAGTTATATTTTTGTTAATTTTCAATTTGCTACCTTTAATAGAACAGAAGTTATGATACAACAGGTAGAACTTTTTGAATGACCCTCGTAGATGCATCAACGTTTGACAATTCCGTGTGGAGAGCCCCATTGACAGTCTTATGGTTAATTCAGAGTTTGTCGATATACATCGTACGACGCCTGTCGATACGCAGTCTTTTTCACGCGCTATTCCTTATGCATAGCATGTGTAAAGACTGCGCGTCGATGGGCATCGATCGATGCATATCGACAAGACTCTGAATAAACCATTACTCACTCAAAGTAGCAATACCTCCGGTAACTGTACTCAGATAGAATATTGGTCTATGACCTCTCCTCACCAACAATATTAGGGGAGTCAAGACTTCAACCCAGTCACAGCCACTCAAAATAGCAATACCTCCAGTAGATATACTCAGACGCACTGAAGAATATGAGTCTGCATCCCTTCCTAACCCAAGCAATATCAGGGACTGAACTTCAACCAGTCACAGGCACTCAAAGTAACACTACCTCCAGTAAGTGTACTTCAAACAAGGAAAGTTAGGAGGACAGTAACTCTTGGTCATTTTGTTTTAGGGCATTGAGGCCTAGTTGTTTGCTGTCTCTTTTTGGATAAAGGCCAGCAGTGGCGTAGCCAGACTTTCAATATTGGTAGTGCACACTTTTTTGGTTTTACCGACAACTGATTTTTTGAAGCCCAAAAAGTACAACATAGTTTTCAAAAACTTAGAAGCAAAAAAAGAAAAGGTTTCTTGTGATTTTCTTGTATACTTTCTTGTCAGTTAATTAAGTAAACATCAAAGAACTATGCAGCTGTTTTGAAATGTATTTCTTCTATTTTTCTACATTGTCTTGTCCGACACAATGTTTGCAACTATTGGTAAACCGTTACAAAATTTCCGACAGCGGCGTTCGACAACCGACAAATGCGGCAATCGGCGTCCGACAAACGAAATATTGATGGTGCCTGTACACCACCTCTGGTTACGCTAGTGAAGGCCAGTAGAAATTTTGGGTATCAATATAAAAAGAAATTATATATTGCAAAACAGTATTTTGTATAGAGATATCAATTTATGATGTAAAATTGAAAAGTAACGCATGGATCTTGAATTTACAAAAAAAAAATACAGCTTAGAAATGACAAAATCATATTTAGGAGCCTATTTAAACTTTGTGATTCCTTTCTCTCTTTAATTTCCTAGGTGAGTCGATCAGGGAGCGGCATAGCTACCTCCAGTCAACCAAGACTCATCATGCCAGCCAACCTGGCCAACTCGCAGCTGAAGATAGTCTCTGCTGGAACTGCGGGTCAGAAGTTTGCCCATTTCCCTCCCGGCACGACACTGCTGACGACGCCTGGGGGTAACATGATCCCTGTACAAGTCTTACCACAGTCATATGTAGCACAGGTTAGTTTTGATGTCATCAGAAAATAGTTGTATGGTATAACTCGGGTCACATAAGAGCGATTTCAGAGAGCTCGCCGGAATTTCGGGAGAGGTTTTGCTTCAGTCACATTTCAAAAGTCTAGACAAAAGAGACTGCTGAGTTGTAAAAATGACAAAATGTACCAAGCATTAACGAACCTGGATATAGCAAAAGCAGATAGTTTTTCAAAATATCTTCCTAAAAGTGTGACTAAATCTGAAATTTTGAAGAATATCTAATGATATGAGAATTTCTAATGATTGCCACTGCTGTGATAATTTATGTCCTTTCTACTGTTAAAATTGTGACTTTTGCCTACTATTTAGAAACGAGACTGAAGCGTTAAATATTATAAGTCTTGATGGTTTCCAATATCATCATAAGAGTGAAAGATATACTTTTTCATTCCATTGTAGAATTGGACTTTCACCTTACAATAATATTTCACCATCACATGAATGAAATGCAGATAATGATTTGTTTCATATCATGCATTCAGAAATTATATTATTGACGTAACTTTTAATATGTTCATTACCACTAACAGTGGTAGGGTTCTGGTCAGTGTTCCAGCTTAGGATTTTGACTTTGCGCCAAAGCGACATTAAAGACAAAAGTACATCTCGCCATTGCCGATCTCGGAAAGATCACCTCAAAAATGAAAGTAATTTTGAACATGATTTGAATAAAACTGAAATAAGTGAACATTGTGTGTAACAAAAACCCTATTTTTGACTTTTTGTTTTGGGAAACCCTTGAGCCAATTTTTTAAGTTTTTGCGCCAATTTCGCGACATACGGCCTTAGCGGGAACACTGGTTCTGGTGATTCACAACCCCAATTCTAGCATCAAAAGTGAAGGGACTTTGAAATCCAGTTAATTGGCCAAATGGGGCTGTGATAATCAGGGAACACCCGAATCTTCACATTGCTGACTACGACTACTTGTAAATATATGAATTTTCTGTGCATGGGACCAACAGCTTGATAAAGAACAACATTCTCTCATGAGGCATTTTTCCCAACATCTTATCTCATGTGAGGAGTGGAAGGTCTAGAATTTCTGACATAGTGCTCCCGTCAAGCCTTGCCAGATATGAACGACTTAACAAAGATTCAAAGATTCCAATCGGCCAAGTGTCCTCACCAGAAATCAAACCCAGGCCCAATGCATGCAAGGCGAGATTGTTAACCATTACACTATGGTGCTCATTCTCGATATAAACTTTGTGACACCACAATTTGAAATCATTTAACCGATTATGTTTTTTAGATGTAGTTCAGAATTTCAGGTTGTTGAATCAGCAAAGTAAATTGGTTAAGTCTGCAAAAAAAAAAATTATCTGCTACTGTTTAATAGTTTATATTTCAGCTATTGTAAACATCAATATTTTGGTTCACACAGGAGTTTCTTGATTGCTTTTTTATGTTGTAATTATCCAAACAGAGTTGCATAATTCCAATGAGTGAGATTGGTCGCTGTTGTCAGTTATCAGCAGATTTTACAACTGTGTGAAAAGTTGATTTGAAGATATGCTAGATTCTGGAAAGTTATTTTTGCTGTTGTGATTTAATTCTTGTAAATTTGCAAAAGCAAATTCTTGTATAGTGTGTTTATGCGTATCAAAAATACTTGTTCTGCAAATTGTAAATTATGATAGTTTTCCTCCCACTTTCCCAGGTACCTCAAGCGCAGCAGCGTGCAGCTACCACTAACCAAGCCAACTTTGTGTCTATAGCAAGTCAGAATACCGTACCAGCACCTGTAGCTGCACCACCTCCCCCTGCACCAAGGGTAGCTGTCAATGGGTAAGTGTGTTATATTATAAGTAAATCGATGCATAACTTTTAGTTACTAGAAAGTCACAATACTTTGCCCAAACTTGTAATAACTCTACCACTACCAGTCCCGCAACCAGTGCAATTTTTGGTCAGTAGCTAGTCAGAAACTAGCACCCGTATTCAATAACTCTGCTGCAACAGAATCTCCACACAGGGAGCAGTCGGTGTGTTTTGTTACTCGCCGTTGCAAGTTTTGTCAGCCATCTATTGGGGTCTAATACCATACATATTCTGTTGGACGCACTGATGTCACAGACTGACTAGAATCCTGTCTCCTAATTGGTCAATTGAAGTTGTTCCATGTTACCAGTACTCCCTGGCATAAAACATTGCATTGGAGGTGAATGACAAAGTCTACAAAATTTCTCTTTGCAGGTTTTTGTGTGTGTGTGTCAATCCCTTTCTTTGATTTATTGTGCATAGATGTGTTTTTCAACTATATTGTAAGAAAATATTAATGAATCAGAGCGGAAATATTGGTTCACTCCATAGACATCGCACAGTAAGTTTCACTCCAGTAACAATGAATGAGTACGCCAAATTCAACAACAGTGTCCGACAGAATTCCACAACTCTGGTCTCCACCACAATTTGCACACAGTGACAGTCATTAATGTACTGTAAAAGTGGTATTTTTCGCGCTACTTTTATTTTCGCGCAAAATGAGAAAAGCTTGTAAATAAATCACCACGAAAATTAATGTGTATTTTGCAAAGGAAAAATTCCACCCTAGCCCAATGTTCAAGTGCGCGAAAATAAAAATGTGTCGAAATGGTCCAAAATTGGCTGTGCACGAAAATTACTGAGCGCAAAAATATTGGCGTTTACAGTATTTGTAACTAGCTGGTTCAAGTTGTCAGCAGCAAGTGAGAATCCAATACCCATGTTTCTTAGTTCTGGCTACATCAATATTGTCTGCACCCAAGTGTAGCAGTCAATGGTTGCTAGTTATTGTTGGTCTACCCAGTCAGAATCTTATTCCAGCTCTTACAGCTCAAACTGCATCACCACCCATTACATTGAAGGTAAAAGCTCTGTCACTGTACAGACCGCAAAAGTATGAATAGTGTACAAAGTTCCACATACTGAACGTGTGCCAAACGGACCACCGTATGGATAACGAATTGAATGTATATATAACTGTCAAACCGTATGGATAACGTACTTCAAACTAACACATGACGAACAACAATGTATAAACCAAAACAATAAATTAAAGTATCAATTATGTTAGGCCAGGTCCAGACTCAACTATCGTATAGAATATTCTGCTTAGCTACATCATTTTGTCGTCACCATAGAATATTCTCAGCAGAATATTCTATACGATAGTGGAGTCTGGACCAGGCCTAAGGCGTTCATTCGTCTCTATATGCTGATGTGTGACAGAGCCATAAAAGTCAATGGGTCTGTGTTGTTAAACCAAGCCTGTACAGGATTTTCATGTTGGCCAAACCCCATTCAGCATCAACATTTTTGCTTAGTTGGCAGTCAATGTTTATGTGTGTGACCTTGGATAGTGTTAAAAGTGAAAATATCAGATTTGAGATATAAAGTACACATATACCTTGATTAGGACTTGCCAGGAGTGTTGTCAACTTGTGGAATTTTTGAAAAGTACATTTTATGACAAATGCTTTTTAAAAGCCATATTATTAAAGGGGCATTGGACAAGTTCAGCATCATCCCCAAACTTTTTCCGAAGTAGTTTGAGATTTTTGCATCATTTGAAGTAATAACTCTACCACTACCAGTCCCGCAACCAGTTTCATTGTCAAATTCAAACCCTATATAGCAAAATATTTAGGTATTCTTTTATTTTTAATTATCGTTGTCGACAACGATAAATACTGCCCTCTATAGTTGAATTTTACAATTGGCCTTTTCAGGAGATCTAATGCAAACTCCAAATTTCTTTTGATTTACCTGCAATATATGATGTGAAAGGAATGTTATACAAACAAATTTTGGTCTCTTTCTTGATTTATATCATCAATAAATACATTTACAGAATAGCCTCATACCCAAGATCAACAAACAAAATAAAATCAATTTCTTGACTTTTCTGAAGGTTTTGATCAAAATTTTCCCGATATCTGGTAATTGACAGTTATTTTTTTTAACATATGAAGTGTAAATCATCTTCAAATAAAATTCAAAATTTTGTCCAATGCCCCTTTAATATTGATCTTTAATCCAGGTGGTTATATTTTCATGCAAGAAATGGGAGAATACATAGGATGATTTAGAATGGCTTTTCATTTAAAACAACAAAAATGTTACTTACGATACCCTATATAAACATGGGTATGCATTTTGACATTAAATATTTAACACAAACATGGACCATGCTTGCGTTTCTTCAAAAAGATTTTTTCTTTCTGATTTCAGGAGGGCACCACAAACTGAACAAGGAGGAGCAAGACCAAGGAAACCATGCAACTGTACCAAATCAATGTGTCTCAAGTTGTAAGTAAATAATTGACTTGTTTTCTGATCACAAGGATGGATCATTTTTTTAATACTCAAGTCAAGTTAGCTCAATCGGTAAGACGCTCGCTTGCAGTGGGAAAAGTCCCGAGTTCGAGCCCCGCTGGTGCCAAAGTTGAGTGTGCTTGAAATTCCCTTGACAAAGAACTAACTTCTAATCGTCTTGTGGAAACCTGTACAAAACTCAGGGAGCTGATCCAGGCAACGTTGGTGTGTATATAGGCTAATCAAGGTTCAGCGCCCCTAGAGGTTGCCGCAGAACCTGAAATGATGCTTGGTGTGGAATGGAGCTTACTTGGACCACAGTGGTCAACGAACACCTCTAAAGTGTGCAGAGGCTGCGTCAGGTGCTGCGTGGAATTACAATTCTGAGAGGCATGGCGCACTATAAATCCCCATTATTTATTTAAGTCCAGAGTTGGCCTGTGACACCCCATGTTTAGGGCGTCTCTGGATGACATATCACTAATTGCTTGACTTTATTAGAGCCGATGTCTCCTAGTATTTCGTCGTGTGAGTGCAAGAAAGTCGTATCTGCAATGGCTGCCATTTGTCATAAATTTGGATTGCACACTTTATAATCTCCAGTCTGTGTCAGTGGTTTTTGAAATGGTTCTTCAGGTGATGGTGTTACCTGAAGAACCATTTCAAGAACCACTGACTTACGACAGGGAAATTTTGAGGGATTTTTCACATTCTTGTGACAAGTAAATTTGGGATCGGGACCTGGGAATTCGAGTCCCGCCCGTGAGAGTCGGGACTCGGGAACAAAAAAATGTTCCCGATTCCCGAAAGTGGTACCAATTTAAAAGTACCAACTTTTCATTTTCGTAGTAGGTGTAATTGAACTTGAATTTACGTATGCAAGCTGTAGTAATCCATTTTAATGTATTTCCAATGATCCGAAAGTAGTGTTGTACCGGTACACGAACGCAAGATTCGTGTTCCGTAAGAAATATGCGTTAGACGAAAACACGAAACAAACGAAAGCTGTCCGATAAAATGTCATTTTATCAACAATCAACATGTCCGAGTTCGAATTTCACATTGAAAATAATAAAACTAAAGGACATCGTCATTAGTTTAAAAACATTTCTTAAGGACTAGTGGTTTGGTAGGTCTGAAAATCTGTATCAAATTGTCAAAAAATGACAGCATTACAAGTTGCCATATTCGACAGTCTAACACACATGACATAGTACATGCAATGAAACACAGATTTTGCGTACGTGAACGGCACTCTCATATTTCGGGATTATTTTCGGGAATCCCGAGTCCCGCCCGAAAAACTAACTCGAGTCTCGGGAGCAATAATTCCCGAAACTCCCACCCTTATATATAACTTGGGGCAGCCATTGCAGATACTACTTTCTTGCACTCACATGACGATTTATTGCTTTGCGTAAATTTTGATGTAAAATGGGTGAGGATATGTGATGTCATATGAAAGTGTGATTGAATGTACTTGGTTGGACATACAATTTTACAAAGACCTGAAAAGTGGTTGATTAGCATAACATAGGAAAAAATAGTGAAGGCCAATGGGGATTTTATTTTCACGTTCCAAAGTTTCATACTTCATGACAAGAAATTCGTCACAAAAAACAAAGGTATAAATTTCACTTTGGAAAGCCTTCAAAACTCACCCATTGGTTGGTATTGTTCTGAAAAAGATGGCAACTACCCAGAACTGCCAAGTTCCTGAGTTGTGAAGTTAACCCTTTTAGTGTGTTAAAATATTTTGACATTAATGATAAAGTTATGAGGGGGGAGGGGAAACGACTGCACAATTTGTGCAAGTGACTGGAAGTTGGGGAAGGGTTGCAAGAGTTGCGACTGGCAAATGCCCCCCCCCCCACCCAACCACACACACCTCGCTGTCGTTACCCCTATCTCATAAAGTGTAAAATCAATTGACCTAAAGGAATTTAAATTCTCACCATGGAAATATTCTGCTGGACGCACTGCTGTCACAAACTAGAATCTTGTCTTCTGATTGGTCAATTGAGGCTGTTCCATTTTACTCCCTGGTGTGAAACATTACATTGGAGGTGAAGGATAAAGTCTACCAAATTTATCTTTGCAGCTAAATTAATTTTTTCATCATACCCTTTCTTTGATAATTTTTGTGCATAAATTTGTCTTTCAACTTTATTGTAAGTAATTATAACTGTATCAGAGCGGAAACATACAATATTTTGGAAATATTGGTTCACTCCATAGACATCGCACAGTAAGTTTCACTCCAGTAACAGTGAATGAGTGCGCCAAACTCGAACACCTGCGTCCGACAGAATTTATGTTATATCTATAAATTTTAGGTGAGGGATTTGTTTTGTACTTTGTGATATGATGGGCTAATTACTTTTTTATCTTTCTCTGTTTTAGATATTGTGACTGCTTTGCGAATGGTGAATTCTGCAACAATTGTAACTGTAATAATTGCCAGAATAATCTGGACCATGAAGTGGAACGAGGCAAAGCCATCAAATCGTGTTTAGAGCGTAACCCGACAGCCTTCCATCCAAAGATTGGCAAAGGAAAGAAAGGGGAGACGGACAGAAGGCATAACAAAGGCTGCAATTGCAAGAGATCAGGGTGCTTGAAGAACTATTGTGAATGTTATGAGGTGAGTTTAGGTTGATCCAAGGAATTTGAAGCTTGAAATGAAAGCAAAGACTTTTTTGCAAGGGACGGCAAATTTTACTCAAAAAAAACTATGAAAAAAAGGATGCACCCAAGCACCAGATTCTAAGCAGGCATGAGAAAAGTTCTGCGGATCCGCTGATTTCCACGAATTTGGGGCCAAAACCTGACCCCTCCGAGATCAATACAAATCTGGTGAGTCATTTGGGGGGGGGTAGAGTAACCCCATGTCATGATCATACTAGTCATGTGCAGCTCTAAACAATGTTTCTAGAATTTTTGCTGTAATTGACTGCCTCCCGATTTTCCGAAAATCGTACAAATGTTGCAAACCTGCGTGAAATAAATCACCCGATCAGTTTTTAAACCCTGATCGCTCGTAATTTCAATCGGCGCAAAACTCTTCTCGTAATAAACCCAACATCGTCCGGCGAAACGGTGCCGACCTTGTAGCAAACGGGATTTCCATAATGTAAAGATATACATCGCAATGGCGCTACCCGTACGAGAGGCCATGTGGTTAGACATGCGATCAAAATGTGGGTTAAAACTGCAGGCAAACTTAGGAAGACCGGGTAGAAGACATTCTCTTTTATTATGTATTTATATCGGGAAGGACTTTTGCTGGTATATTTTGCTGAGGTTTTAATTTGTAAGTATAGATATACACCTTGTATCTGATGGTGCAAAATTATGCAGCTATGATGTATTGTTTTCTCTTGCACCCAACTCAGTAGTTTTATTGCTGTCATGATACATGTACAATCAAAAATGTATGATGACACTTGTGAATACATGATTTAATAAGGTGTTCTCTGTTCATTTTCAAAGCCAAAGGTCAGTCAGATACCAAGGTCAAAAGGTCTTCTGAGGTCAACAAATCTTGTAACTAGTAACTGTCTCGCCTGAAAATTTTCAGAAGAGACATAGCGATGCAATTTTCTGTCCGGCGTCC
>JXSR01S001659.1:53417-64868 GCA_000969725.1 Ophiothrix spiculata
ATGAAGGTTTATTCATAAAATATTGGAAAAATATTGGCAAAAATTAATATTAATGAGCACATTTTGCCAGTTTTCCTCATTAACTTCATCAATATATTGGCAAAAACAATAGAATACAAAGAAACTTTAAACAACAATATCTCAAAATCCGTTTGTCCAATTTGGCTCAAATTTTGGAATTATGATTTTTTTGCTTAGCTCTCTGCAACAAGCCTATTGTTATCTCAGTCAGAGCAACTTCATTTTGCCTTTAATACCACCTTAACCGTAAGGCCTATGGTAATGAAACTTGGTGACAAGAAGGGGTTCAGGATTAGCACACGTGACGTGTCTTTTTGGGGGTCAAAAGGTCATTTGAGGTCAAATTTCAAAATTGTTCAAAAAGTTAACTTGAGGTCATCTAAGGTCATTTTGAGGTCACGGTCATAGGGTCATTTTGAGGTCAAGGTCATTACTCATGAACCCCTGACCCCACATGTATTTATTTATGACATTCGGCTGAACCCAGGCTTATCCCAATAGTGCATATGCATTTAATTCAAGGGATGCCTCCGTGGTGTAAAAGACAGAAAATTGGAAAGAATTTTCGATTTTAGATGCAGGAGGAAACCGAAGTGCTTGGAGAAAACTAGCGAGGACGAGTATGGTTTGACAACCAAATTCACATACAACCTAGGTCTGACCGGGAATCGAACCCGGGCCGCAGTGGTGAGAGGCGAGGGCAGAAACGCTGCGCCAACCCGTCCCCCTAAACTTAAACTTAGACCATAGAAAGTGTTTGACCCAAGGGCAAGGTCGGTCAAGGTCAAAAGGTTATCTGAGGTCAAATTTCTAAAATGGTAAAAAAGTTGCCTCTAGATACATTCAAGGTAAAAAAAATTATCCAAAGGTCATCCAAGGTCAAAGAAAGGTCAAATTTACAAGTTTGTCCAATTTCAAAGGGTAAGGTGTCAAATTGTTCCATAATGATTGATGATGAAGTAGGCAATCAACAAAGTAGGCGATTTGTTAACAAAGTAGGCGGTCAATGAAGTAGGCTGTCGTTAACTCAGCCGAGACTACTCGTTCACGAACCATCTTGTTTTAAGAGCCTTTAAAAAGCAAATATTTATTCGCAATATTTTAGCTTTGTTGATAGACTAACCTGTCTTCTAAAATTGTAATCAAACAGGATATAACCAGCTAAAGTGTTTCCATACAAATATTGACTTCTTTGAGGGGCATGATGGTAATATTATTTCCCCAAGGTGCTCTCAAAATCAAGACTGCCTGAAGCGAAGCCTAGGGCCTTGTCATGATTTTTTGGTCACCGAGGGGAAATAATTACAACTTAACCATACCCTAAAAAAAAAGCCTGTATTTGTTTTATTTAGCAAATGTATACATTTTTGCAGATAGCTCTTGTCTACTCTTGATGATTAATGATATCCATCTTATGGGAGACTGTATCATGTTTTGCATGCAAGATAATTAGCGATTATTATTCTTGTAAATGCAACCTGTACTTGTACTTTAGGAGCATTTATATGTACATGCATTATCACAAGCATTATCCGTCCATATCCATTCTGTTTGGGTCCAAGTTCTCATTGGTCAAGGCAATGTTCCCGCCAAGGTTTTTGAGCTTGCGCAAATTCAAGCAATCTTGGACAAAATTGAAGAGGTGTTTATGCTGAAATCATGAGCTGAGGCTGAAAATTGGCCAAATAAGACAGGAAAAAGAATTTTTTTACACAATTTCTGAAATCTGCTGTGCCAATTTTCCCTGCTCCTGCGCCAATGGCTCGCACCAGGAACACTGGCCAAGGGACCCCATGAATAAATACATGTATAAATTCAATAATAATTCGGAATAATCTCTTCAGTGGCTAAAGAAGACTTGTGGATGCAGGTCATAGGCTACTACAGCTCTGTAATACAGTAAGTCTTGTGACTGTTGTTTTAATACAATTTCTACATATATTTATAAATTGTTAACAATTATGCAAGCAAACACCTTTTGCAATCACGTTTCCACTACAAACGTGTTATCCAAGATGATATAATATAAGCAGGCTTTTGAGTTCTGATTGGCTAAGTGATGCGCATAGTAATGAATTGTTTCCTAATGCAAACCAGATATCTTCTGCAATCTATTTTGATCTACACACATCTCCATAATACTAAATTCTCAGTTGTCTTTTCATCTTCTTTAAAGAAAAATGATAACATTGGGTAGTAGATTTGCATTTTAATAGTTAAGATGAAGAAGAGTTGTGACAAATTTAGGGCCGAATGAAAAAATGTTTGTGTGCCCTTTCATGAAAAAAAAATCAGTAGCTTTTTAATGATTAATAACTTGCAGAGGTAAACATTTCCATGATTTGTGTGCATTGATTTTGAAAACATTTTCAAGCTTGAAAAATTGAAATTTTAGGGTTTAAAAATGCTCAAAAATTTATCAGCACAGTATATGCATTGTTTTTTTGTTTTTTTTCCTGTTCGGGATGGGGACTAGTATAAAATGGGCTCCATCCGTGTGTCCGTGATGAAAATGTTAACCCAAATGTTAACCTACATTTTATCAGAGACCGAGGGTCAAGTTTCCTGAAACTTGGTGGCCGGGTGCCCCTTGACTGCCCTAAGTCAGAGTTGTAATGGTTAGTGGATCAAAGGTCATCGAGGTCATCAGGGGTCATTAAAGGTCAAAGGAGGTCAAATGGGTTAAACCTTGTTGTAAGGACATGAAACTTGGAGGGCGGGGTCGATTGTTGATGCCAAAAAATTTTGAGGTCACTTCAAGGTCATCAGGGGTCATTCAAGGTCACAGGAGTTCAAATGGGGTAAACTTTGGCCACATTTGTGCGGGACATATTTTATGCATGGCGTAAACCCGAGTTCTACTTGGTTTTTTTCATTATATTGTTTGTGAAATTTAATATTTTTGAATTTGCAAAAAAAAAACCAATAAAAATATATGTCGAATTAATGATAACATTGGGTAGTAGATTTGCATTTTAATAGTTAAGTTGAAGAAGAGTCATGACAAATTTAGGGCTGAATGAAAACATGTTTGTGTGCCCTTTCATGAAAAAAAAATCAGTAGCTTTTTAATGATCAAAAACTCGCAGAGGTGAACATTTCCATGATTTATGTGCATTGATTTTGAAAACATTTTCCAGCTTGAAAAATTGAAATTTTAGCTCAAAAATTTATCAGCACAGTATATGCATTGTTTTTTTGTCCCTGTTTGGGATGGGGACTAGTATAAAATGGGCTCCATCTGTGTGTCCGTGATGAAAACGTTAACCCAAATGTTAACCTACATTTTATCAGAGACCGAGGGTCAAGTTTCCTGAAACTTGGTGGGCAGGTGCCCCTTGACTGTCCAAAGTCCGAGTTTGTAATGGTTAGTGGATCAAAGGTCACCGAGGTCATTAAAGGTCAAAGGAGGTCAAATGGGGTAAACCTTGATGTAAGGACATGAAACTTGGAGGGCGGGGTCGATTGTTGATGCCAAAAATTTTCGAGGTCACTTCAAGGTCATCGTGGGTCATTCAAGGTCACATGAGTTCAAATGGGGTAAACTTTGGCCACATTTTGCGGGACATATTTTATGCATGGTGTTAACCCAAGTTCTACTTGTTTTTTTCATTATATTGTTTGTGAAATTTAATATTTTTGAATTTGCAAAAAAAAACCAATAAAAATATATGTCGAATTGAATTTTGGATTCTGAATTTCAATGATTGGCAAGAGCAGGAAAGTATGCAAATTTGAGCCAAATGGTCTGAAGAGCATCAATATCTACCAAAACAAACCCAGTCAGTCTAAAAACTCAAAAGTCAATGGAGATGGGAGGGGGCATCCTATTGAAAATATCTTATATTATTGCTTTAAATCTTAAAAGATACAATTCTACTACTCGTTATCAGACTGCTTGCATACATGCGTGATTAAAAACTGACCGACACATTGTGTGTTTGAAAATTGATACTTGGCATAAATTTCTGTTAGACCCGTGGAATTAAAGGAATTTTTAGATACTTTATTTGATATTGTTCAAATTCAATTCTTCTTCCTATTTAAATAGTTTTCAACAAAATTTAGCAGATCTTATTAAACTTGACAGAAATTTCAATGTAAATTAAAGTTCATAAGGGTATGTATATGATCATTAATTGAAGTTGTTACTCTTTTTAATTTGGTATTGTTTCTCCAAATTGGAAAAAAAATGGTTTGGTTAAAAAATGAAACAAAAAACCTTTAAGGTCATAAAAATGGTTTTCAGAGAATTGATTTTGAGAACACATGTTTTGCTTCCTTAAAAGGTGATTATCATCTACAGGCAGCCATTTCAGCATTATCAATGATAATGATCTTTTTATTGAATACTCAGTATTCATAATTGAATATTCATAAGCTTTTATGTGGTTGAGTGATATTGGGTCAACTATTTTTTTAGAAGATCACTTTGATAAGGTAGCACTAATTGAACTTGCATGGAATTTGAAATATTTTTAATGTTTTTATTGAGTGTACATAAACATCTTTTTATGACATATTGCTTTTTGTTTTGATGTTTTTCCTGAACGGGGTTCCCCGCCCATCAGGGAAATCAGTGATAATTATTAATTACTCTTTCCAGTCAGGGAATTTTGATTGGTTCCCCCCCCCCCTAATAAAAAAACCAGTCAAACTCATTTTCCATGGTGTGTCAGGTCTCTGCAAAATAAAATTTCACTCTAATAATTCACAACCTTATCCCCATTGAACTCTTTATCAAAAATTTATTTTTATAGCTTATCCCTAAAAAAAGGTCCATAATTTTCTTATAATTGTCATGGCCCAACATAAATTACAACAGAGCAACCTACGCCAATTTTAATTTAAAAGGTTAAGTCAAGTGATATAGATGATAAATTTACCAAATGCATTTGTATTGTTCAGTCACATTGTTTGGAATAAAACTGGTAAGGTTATAATCACATCTTGATCATGAATTGCACTTTTGATTTTTAAGAGTTAAGTTGATATTTCTTCTATATAAATTAGGCAATGTTTATTTTGACTTGGAAATTATTTATTCAGTAACAGTATCCATTATTATTTCCCTGGTGCTTGAATGATTAATAATGTAGATTTTACACATTTTACACAAAGGTTATGTGAATTCATATGTTTTTGTATTTCTTTCTCCTTTCAGATTACCTTTTTCCTTCATCACAAATGAGGTTGCTGAGGCAACATGTCAATGCATGCTAGCCCAGGCAGAAGAAGTAGAACGCAACGGAGGGTCATCCATGCTGGCAGAGCGCATGATACTAGAGGAGTTTGGACGCTGTCTGTTGCAAGTTATACACTCAGCAGGGCGGACGAGAGGTTCTATCATTAAGTAACTTTTATATTTGTACATAGAAGAATATTTAACAAAAACTTACTGATTGAAAAATGATCCCTGCTTTGAAAGGAAGATCAAGGAGGAATAGAAATAAGCTTGAAAATGTGTTCTCCAAGGGGATAATCTACATTCTAAGTCATGAGGTGTGATTTTTTCTTCATTATCCATTCATTAGAGACAAGATTCCCATAAGGCGACTCAAAAAAAACCCTGTTTTACGGGCAACCTAACCTAAATTTGCATTTTGAAAATGTTTTTATTACTATTATTTTTCCCAAAATCATATCAAATCAGAAATTTTTTGGCCAAAATGTAATAGTTTTGGTCAATTTTTTCAAAAAATTTTTGTAGAAGTTTTTCATTTTTTCTCCCAATTTTTTGGGTTTTTTTGGTTATTTTAGACAAAAATGTGTTTAGAAAAAAATTGCCCAACTGACTCGTCTACTTGTAAGGCCCGTAAAACAGTGGGGTTTTTTCTCGTCACCTAACTGAAAAAGTATATATGCAAGATTGGATCAAATCAGGCGTCTATATCTACAAACAACAAACCCAGTCATTCAAATAAAATTAAAAGTCATAGGTGATAGGTCTTATTGTATTGCTTTAATACATGGCCTGTACATTTAAATGTCTGTTCCTCCTTGGTCTTCCTCGCCTCTCCACACCTTGTTTTTCTATTATTTAGTCAAGTATCAACAAGAAAACCAAACGTTAGATAGATAAACTTACTTTTTTCATGGATTATTTGCTTATTAATTTGATTGTATTATATAAATGTGTTATTTTATTTTTTTGCACATTTAAAGGAGGAATAGTTGTTTTAAATGAGGTCATTTTTCTTTTCAAGGACATTTTTTTTAAATTTTGACATATTGAGTAAACACCCTTGTTAGAAATTTAAAATATAATTAGGCTCCTGAAACATTATACCCATCTATTTCAAAACTCATTTGATTACTATTTCTCAACAGTCGCTGGTTAACGTTTATTCCCTGATCTCATGATCAATGGCCCCAATTAACAAGGATACACAAAAGAAAAATCCTCCTCAAATATCGATGAATCCTAACAGTAACATACCAAAAGAAATCATCCTTTATGTGTGTTACGCTTAATCGGGTACAACGTGTGCATCATTCTTCATCGTGTGTCCTCGATTTTGTCCCCATCAAAGTGCAAAGTGGGGCGTAGGCTAATTGGATCCATGTTATATAACACAGTGTCATCTCTGTGATATAATCAAGTCCAGCTTCTGAGGTTGTTTTGTTCGCCACTAACGCAAAGTTGTGTGACACGAAGACATCTATACAGGGAAGTCTGTTTTGCAACTTTGCACTTTGTTTGGTGAGTTTTTGATGGTCGACATCTGCGGCAGTTTCATTTATTTCAATTTGGTAATATTTTGTTTATTTGAAGTGATTTTAAACCTTTGATATTAAAGCTAAACTTCTAGTACCAGATTACTCCTTTTAAAAATTCCTTATTTTTTATACAAATTGGTTCCAAAACTGACATCTGAATGCACAATTTTGCATTTTGTATGTATTGTAATTTTTTAGAAAGTTGATCTTATCAACAGATACATATTTTCTTTGTTGAGTCATACACATTGATTTCAGTGAAGATACTTTCGTCCTCAAAAATCACATGTTCAGAGCATTTTGTTGTATTACTATGTTTATATATTATTTATGAACTTGGCATTTTATGTGATGCAATTGTATTTGTTTATTATGCTGCATCTCCTTCTTCAAGGAAATATCCAATCCCCTTTATTGTTGTAGTTATGTTTGATGCTTCATCGTGCATAGTTATTAGGTCATTCCTTTTTCAGATATTATTAAACTTCGAAACTTACCGGCGACTGACCACCCGGAACCGATGGTTCTGGGTGGTTGGCATTGTTCTGAACAATGGAAACCAGCAAAGAACTGGCGGGTTTAGATGATCAGCTGTCAGTTGAGTTTTTAAGTGCCCCGTAACTGAGGTCATTATCTTGTGTTCAGGGTTGTCACCACACCGGGCAGTGACGGGCAGAATGAGAGCTACCCGGCACTAACAATATCCACCCAGCACTCAGGGTCATTTTGAGTTTTTCCACCCTCCACAAATTTCATGCTACCAGTGGAAAATCTCATATTTCTCTTTCATTTTACCACTTAGTCAAGAAATGCATTTAAGTGCACTGAATTGCATCATTTGAATGTCATTTGTTCAAAAATCTCTAAAATCTGAGGGGGTGTTGATTTCTCCCTGATAGATACCAGTTACCCGGCGTTTTGCCAGGTTCACTTTGTTCCACCCGACACTAAAAATATCCTGGTGACAACCCTGCTGGCGTTTCAGAGATTTCTTTACAAGTTTTGAAAAGGGCTGTAAGCTCAGTTGGTACATATACTTTTGTTTAACCCTGGTCCTCCTAAGCTATTTTTTGTTACGCAAACTGTTTAAAAAATTTACCTATACATTAAATGTGATAGTTCATCTCCTAGATTATCTCGAGTAAATCGGAGTTTAATTTCCATTGGCAATATAATCATTGTATCAAAATATGTAGTTTTTTGTAATGTCTAAATGTGACTATTTTGTCCTAGAACTCTTCCTCTTTTTGTGAAAATTATGATAAATGAAGCTATTTTTATATATTGTTGTTTCCTGATCCATGTATTTGTACAATTATTGTAATCAAAGATTAATATGATAGTCCTGTCAGATAGATGTAAGAAGGTTATACCTGCTTCAAGTCATTTTATGGGAGAACTAATTTTATCCTCAAATTTTGTGCATTTAATTTTATTTTAATCTCACATTTGAACGTTTTATCATTTAAAGCGGTTTGATTTGAGTCAATGGTTTCCAGTTTTCATTAAATAATTTGAACATAATGAAACTCATGTTAATCAAGGTTCCCGGCAACATAACCTTCTTGCATTTATTTCCATGATGAGTTGACACAAAGAGGATTTCTGGACCTTCCCATCATGCTTTGCTTCCTATGAAATGTTTGTACTAGTTGCAATGAGAGGGTTTAATAATGAAACAGCACAATCAGTAGACCTCATCCTAAATTTGCATAAATTTACCACCCATACAAAAAGCAAGGCATGATGGGAAGATCCCAATATCCTCTTTTATTTGACAATGTCTTTTAAATGTTGGTGTCTATTTAGTGGGCATATCAATACCAAGTACCGGTAGCTCAATTTTGAAACGCATTATAGAAAAAGCACCCTACATAGATTTGTATGCATATTGATTTATACCTCATTCATATCCATGATAGAAATGTTTTAGCAGCAAACTCAGGTTCAGGATTTTGGTCAGTTATGATCAAGGAATTTTCATAGGGGAACTGATACTCGCCGCCATTTTGATGTCACCGCCGTGTTAATCCTATGGGATGGCAGCCATCTTGGATTGTCACTCATGGAGGGTGAGTTATTATACCTCCAGCATTCTACGGCTCCGCTTGCCACACCATGAGAGTCTTTGCAACGGATTAGCGGGACAATTGGCATACTTTGATCAGAGTAAGGCGCAATACACGCTACTTGAAACTCAGACATGGTTTGCACATGAAACAAAATGCAATCGCTGTATATATGCGTCAAGTGAAGATTTACATGATCTGCCTGGATATTGGGCCAAACTCCCGAATATATCTGGAGTTACAATAACTCTACTCAATGAGCGACACAAGATGGCAGAGAAAAATGGTTCTCATATAAAAATTCCTTGGTTATGATGCACTTAATCCGTCTCCCCTCCTCTCCCTTTTTTTTTGGGTGAATTTTATCAAATACAAATAGCATTCAACTTTATGGGCAAGGTAATTGGTAATTCCTTGTTCTGTCAAAGCTAAACAAAAAAACAAACAAATAGAGTTGCCCTCTTCTTTTTTTGTAAAGCCAATGTTAATGCTGTACAAGAAGGACCCTCATGACTCAATAAACAGCCCCACACCTGCTCACACCAACCCTTTCTGTTTTACTCCACATGGAGTGTTGGAGAGTAATATATCAAGATCAAGAAGCATTCACCATAGCCTCTTGACAAGCGTAATATTCCAGAAAGATTTAAACAATTTACAATAATAAGAATGCCAGTACCATGTAAAAAATGTCTAAATTGACAGTCAACTGAAAGCTAATTGTATACATTTAGCTAGTTCAAAATAATGTTCTGTCCGTGCATAACAATGCTTTTTGTAATCCGTAGTAAATATTTTGTTAACCCATTACTTATTTTATTCACTGGAGTCAATAAGTATAGATACTACCCACTTGAGAAATTGCAATCCGTAACAATCCTTTGTTTTTACACGAGAAAAAGCACAACTAAGACGCCTAGAGATTTTTGCTTTCGTCGAAGACAATAGCCTATCCTATACTTTGATTGACAGGCCTCTTTTGTGCGGTTAAATTAATTTGATACTTCTTTTTGTCATTTATGATTTAGTTTACAAAATCCTTTGTCCTTTAATGAGATAACTTACGACAAACTTGAACAGGCTAATTGAGGTACAAGACCTAATTCCCATTTTCCCATCGCAGTGAGATTAAGACGGAACAACAAGATTAAAAACGGGGATCCATTGCAGAATTGCTAATACCTGTGTTTTTTATTGGAATTTATGTTGCTTTGTGTTTTGTTCAGGGTTTGGGGTCAATTTAATTGAAAATGAAATCCCATTTTAACCAAGATTCTGAATAATAGGGCCTACTGGTTAACTAGTTGTCTGTATGTTGGATCTTGGTAGCAGTAGATATTATTATTGGTAGTAGATCATATGACGGATGGTATGACCCCTACGTAGGTATAAACCCCAACTGGTAAAAGAAGTATTGGTCTGTAGTTCCCATAGATTTAGTCACAGATGTAGCTACAGCTATGAATCTCAAGATGTATCAAACAAACTCGTGTCGAGTTGAAAACTTTTCACTTTTTATATTATATACTATACCCAATATCGTACTAATACATGTGTTTATAGGTTCTTAATTTGTGGCTAACTGAAAAACACAAAATGCCAACCATGTTGTATATAGTGGATATTGATTTATTAAAAGCGGTATAAAGTCAAACTCATTTGGTTGTTTTTCAATGTTTTTTTTCTTGTATACTTTCTTATTTTATATCAGTTCAGCGGAACTCACAATTCGGATACGTATCTGAATTTGGAAACCCACGTATCAAAATTCGGATACAGTATCAGAATAAGGATATGGAGGGGTATCCGAATTCTGATACGCCTGTCGTTGTGCAGGTAACTAAACCAATCAATAGCGCAAGTTGGCAGTTACATGTAGAAAATCTTTCTTGCATCTACGATAAATGTATCTGAAAATGCCATTTCCATCTGTGCAATTCCAGCGGAACAGCTTCGAAACATGTCCTGATCACAGAAAGCAAAGTAATTTGGCCAAAATTTTGTTAGAATTAGATGACAGATGATGATAATGTTATTGACTTTTGTACATACCGCTATGGTGGGCGGCGAAGCTGAATATACATTTCAAACTTTTTCAAATTTTCATCATTCAAGTTGAACCTGGGAAGAGAAAAACTAAAGTTTCTCTTCCCAGAGTTGAACTACATATCACATTAACTGCAAACCTAAGACCTCAAACTTATTATGCACCCATTCCTTTGTCAGACTGCAAAAGAGGTTGGTTATTTGGTCTTTTGGAAATATGTGTTCTTATATTATTAGGCCTTTGTCTCATCAATGTATTGAGCCCAATTTTCACCTAACGCACACTCTTGGCTATAGTTATATACGGACGTAGTCATTAACTGGTCCTATTTTTAACCCATGCACGCAGTGCCTGGGTTTATCTAACCATGATCATGTCTATCTATCTATCGGTCTATCGGTCTATCGTTCAACTTTCGTAAATATGCTTCTTCTCGTATATGCTTTGACGGATTTTCGTGAAACTCGCACAGGATGATCCTTGGGTAGAGGGGCTACGGAGGTGTTCACGATTTTGCGACCCGAGGTCATCGGGGGTCAAACGAGGGCGCTTTCCAAAATTCTTTAAAACGCTTCTTCGTCTACAGATTTCGAC
>JXSR01S001662.1:0-15744 GCA_000969725.1 Ophiothrix spiculata
TATTTTGGGCATATCTCAAGAAGGGAAGGTGACTGTCTAGAGAAAATAATTGTTCAAGGAATGATGGAAGGACATCGCAGAAGAGGCAGGCAGAAAACCCGCTTGATAGATGGCATTAGAGAATAACTGGCCTATCTGTCAATGCAGCCTACCATTATGCTAAAGATCGGCACAGTTGGAACGACATCATCAAAAGGGTCAAAACGGGTCAGTCATGACTCATAGGACGACGACGACGATAGTGTATAATAGCAAAACGCGATCAAATACCCGTGAATAATTGCACTTTCCGGCATATTTGACCTTCAAAACGCATGGTATAGGTTAACACTCATGCATTAATGCATTTTATGTCAAAAAACGAAATTTGATCTTTTCACCATATTTTTACTTTAGCAGCCATTTATTCAAAATCTTCAATCACGACTTTCCGTCGCGACTTTCCGCTCATTTTGCCAGAGCACCACTCAAATGATTACTTTTCCATTTAATATTACTAAGTCGAGAACGCCAACCATATTCAGACCACATATGCAAATATCATATCTTACGCAGCAACAGAAAGGGTGAGAGGGCATTAAGTGTATCTGCCACTCTCCCTTTAGAGACTCCTCCCTCTACTTTATACACAGACTCACATACTTGCCTTCCCATCTGTATGCGTGTCAGGGCTAAAATTAGGCTGTCACACAGATGACACAACAGAATGCTAAATATTCCTGGAACTCTAAAAAAAAATTAATTATATAATTTTGTTTATACTTGTATGATAAAACTGTACAATTTACTATTAATATCTGCCTTTATCAAACTATGTTTAAATCCAGTTTCAACTCAATGAATGAATTTGTAGGAATTGTTCAGTCTAGACATGTTGTATTGTAACAGGAACACACAGACAGTACACCATTTTGCCCTAAACCACTTATGTATCTTTTATTATGTTGAAATTTTCAAATGATTTTTCTTATATTCATGACTTTACAGATACCTCCAGCTATTGAAGACCCAACTGCATATGATGAAATCCGTGCAATTTTGAAAGATGAGGGGATATTATAAAAACAACAGTAAAATGCTTTCATGGTGCAGCTCTCAGTTTGACTCTGAAAATCGCTGAGAGTGATTAGGTAAGGCAAGCAGTTAAGCTCAGGAAACGTGAATATAAAACGTAACATAATACAGATCTGAAGGCACATTCTTAGCGAATGTTGTGCTTACAATTCCAGTTATGCACAGACAAACAACTGTAAAATCAAAAATATCTTTTCAGGTCTAAAATCCCACAAATTACACAAACTCAAGGGTGTTTTTTTTTGGCATTTTAATCCCGCTAACTTGGATCTGAGTGAAATTCAAATGCTAAAGAATATCTGTGGTTTATAGCAAAGGAGAATTAGCATCACAGATCAATTTCCCTTTTCAAGTAATTGATATAGAGGGGATACCGGACTGCCTAACTGCCAAGTGTGGAGGCGCATCAGCCCTGGGACTCAAATGAAGGTGTTCGGATCCATGTGATTCCTGCCTAAGGGCGTGTTCACACATGATAGTCATGACTAGCCATGACCGGCTCTAGAGCGAGACAACTTAGTAGTTGCGTTCACACTGGGATACGACTTGCACGTTGGAACTAGTAACGCATTACTTTTGGTCACAAGCGAGACACTTCCTATAATTGCGTTCACACTGGGAATTTGCTCGTGAGCAAAAATATAGTCATGACCAAATTCCTATGTGTGACGACCTAAGTCATCTTGGAGTGCAGAGATTCATTTGCACATGTAGAAAATCGTGCAAATACTAACACCTTTTTTAATGTTTTTATATTACAACTCATTGCTAGAATTAAAATGGCGCCGAGACTGGTATCTTCACTCTATATCTATGGTCTCAGACTTTGTTACCCATCCAACAACATCAGCCATGTAATATTAATATAAACATGTGAGGGTGTTATTTGGTCAGCTACTCTCAGGCAATTCAAACAACTGTTCAAACATACATCCTTGCAGTATTTTAAGTTATATCCTATTTTTTCTCAACCCTCTCAAAATATAAAAAAGAGAAAAAATCTTAATAAGTTTGCTCTCTAAATAGGACTTTAGCCACATGCTGTACTTTGTCCCATTCTGGACAATAATGAAGAAGTAACTACAATCTCAACTTTTATATCCTCAGGACCAACAAATTGGGCATCAACAAATTTTAATATAGTACCGGTTGTAACAAAAGTAATCATGAAATGAGCTAAGTCAATCTATTTTTGTAGTATCGATAGTGCCATATCAAAAGTAATTTTTAAATTATACACTCTGTAATTTAAGGCTTGGGCCTGTTCAAAAAGATATCAAGATTTTGCCATTTTTATACCCTAAATGTGGTAGGGTACACAATTTTTTGTGTGAAATATCTTTCTATTATATAACAATATTTACATGTCACAAATAGATCATTTTTGTAACTTTTAAGTTGAGAAACAAATTGTATAGTAATTATTTTAGTACAAATTATTTGTTTCTCTATTTCTAAAAATTTTCTCACTAGAGAAATAAAGATAAATGTGATTTGAATTGACACCCTTCATACTGTCATGAGAATGCAAGAAAGTCATATCTGCAAGGGCTGCTTCATTGTTTATGTTTAATTTTTTTTCAATGTTGGAGATATCGGGAGATTTTTTTTAAAAAGCAGGAGATATGGCTACCCGATCGGGAATCGGGAGGGCTGCCTAAAATCAGGAGACTTGACAGGTATGAAAATGATTATTCATGTATGTTTATATACATCATGAAGTAATTTACTTTCACGGTCTAAAAAGTAAAGTCAGAAGCAGCCTACATATTGCTACTGATAGACTGTTCTGCCTAATTGAAACTATATGTCTCTATTGAAACGAATTATTGCTTAATATGTTGCTTTTATTCACATTGAAACTTTCCCACAAGAGTGGGGGAAAATTTGTTTATGATGAAATACATATATCATTGGTTGTATCAAAGGGGTGCAGGAGAAATTTACACACTTTGGGGTTTGTGTAAAACTGTCCAAAGTAAGTCTATTTTTATCTGTCAGGAGGTCCAATGTACCCGGGGGAGAACAGCACACAGCAATACCCCAGGGTTCTCAAGGTCTAGATAAGCCCATGCTTACGCATCTGTATTTTTGGGTGTATTTTTACAAAATATGTTATATTATGGGTGAATTTTTGTCCGATATAGTTCGGCATATTTGCATTTGTCAAAAAGCACTTTTACAAAATATTGATGTTTTTAGAGAAAAAGGAAAAACAAAAGTACCAAACATTAGATATGGAGAAAGGTATAATAATTGAGTAAGATATTTTTTTTTAATTCTGTACCATAATTATTGCATTTTATACATGTATAATAAAGCCATTGGTAAATATTTTTCTAAGTGTGTACAGGGAGGACAACAAACATGCCTTGTAAGCATAGGTTCTGGCTGTAATAGTCCATCTAGATGGACCTCACAAACGAGCGCCGTAGGCGCGACAACTTACACACCAAACCCCCTGCTGGGTTTCTTTTAAAGAAAATTTGTGGCCAGTCAATGCTAGCTAGCTAAACAAACAGAGATTTTATGTACAATGGTTATATTTGACTCAGACTAGAATAATAGAAGAAAGGCAAAGACTTTTGGTTATCACAACCTTCCGATTCTTGCGTTAAGGGCTGGTATCAGATTTCACTTGCCTTGGATTTCAAAGGCAGGGTTTGTTGTAAGTTGATGGACCTCGCGCTTCACGTTCGCTTGCGAGGTTCATCTAGATGGACTAGGCTGTAATGGAGAAGACAGGGTTGACCGACTTCTTATGGACTGTTCACCTTTATGCTTGTTTTGATCAATACTATAATTTTTGGCCCAATAATATATTTTGGGCCCAATAATATGTTCTAGGACCATATGGTACAGCACCATATTTCTCTTAAAAATATTTGGTTAAGTATGTGCTCCAGTAGCATATGTTTGACTTAGAATGGTCCAAGAGCATGCAACAAATATTGACTTATAAAGATGCTCCAGGAGCATGTTTGACATGGATCTGGAGCATACTCAACAAATACTGACCTTTAAATACATGCTCCAGGAGAATGTTTTACTTACAATGGTCCAGGTGCAAATAACAAATATTGACTTATAAACATGCATGTTTGGATTAGAAATATACTCTCTGATCATGCTATTGGAGCATTCCGAGTCAAACATTGCTCCCAATGGAGCATGGCCCTGGACCATACGCGTCAACCAGTTGTGGATTCACGTTGTGTATTCAACTGCGCGTATGTGTTTGCGCCTACGCGTTATACCTACGCGCTCACCATGTTGCATGTTTACGCACACGCAGTGTGTGAGGCGCACAAACGTATCGAGTTGAATGTACATGCATGTACATCCCAGGAATCTACATGGATGTACATTAATTCTGAGCTCTCTTGTAGTTTGCCCCACTAGTAATGTGTGTTATGACTTCATCACTAGACAGTGAATAATAACAGACTCTGTACTCTACAGTAAGTGTTGAAAATCTATGGCCCATATGCACAAAACATGACTAAAGTTAGTCCCAGACTAAGTGAAATTTGAAATTCTGAAAAATAACACATTTCAAGAGGAATTTTGCGATAATTTATGTTCCTTTTTAAAGATTTAAACTGAAAATTTTACTCTTTGATTTATTATTATTATTATTATAACGCATTTATATAGCGCTCTACAAAGAAACACAGCGCTTTACAAAATCATGAGAAAACAACACAAATCAACGAACAAACAAAAACAAAGCCAGAATTATAGGCGAAACCAAGACATAACTGAGGCGGATATAAATGGGCCTTGAGCTTACGTTTGAAAACAGGCTCAGATACAGATTCTCTAAGATCCACTGGGAGACCGTTCCAAATCAAGGGAGCAGCAACAACGAAAGAATTGTCTCCGGCTTTTCTTTTCGACCGAGGAACAACAAGCCTAGTGGTATCATTACAGGAGCGGAGTCTGGGTCTGTTTTCAGTGACAATAATCGTATTATATAACTGAATAAGTTTCTGGAGATATCGAGGAGCATTGTTATGAATACATTTGAAAATGAGACAAGATATTTTATACAATATTCTATCTTTTACTGGGAGCCTGTTTTAGAACATTATTATTATTTTTTAGGATGAGTCCAGGACTAACTTAGTTAGTCCCAGACTAAACCAATTTTTGTTCTTTTAAAAAAAATAGCAATGTTCCATAACAGACAAATAGTTGAATTATAGAAAATTTTAGCAAGGACATAAATTATCACAGGTTCTAAAAATGTGTTATTAATCAAGAAATCAAATTTCACTTAGTCGATTTCATGGCTAATGTGAGTGAAATTTCATGAATAATTTATTATCATGTGTAGAAAATCATATTGTAACTGTGACATAAATCACTATCAACTCTGAATTATATCTCTGTATATATTTTTATGAATGAAAAATGATTCTTTTAATATGCCTTGATGAATCATATATATTGTATGGACCAAACTTATTTTTCTATATAATAAATCTGTATATTGTGATATATGAATTATGTAAATTGTAATAATGAACGTAAATAAATATCTTTTCATATTAAATCAGCATGCATCAGAATGAAGCCATTGCAGATATTGCAAGTTTTCACAGCCTCTACATGCTATATGATCATGGGCTTATTGTAATTAGATCCATTAATTAACCTTTTGCATTATTTCAAACCAAGCATAGAGTCTACCATTATATACCGTGTGTCCCAGTAAAAAAGCTTTCAGTCTTTGTGTTTTAAGGTTTTTGCTTTACCAGATAGCCAGGGTTTTTTATTTATAACATTCGGCGGAAAGTCAGGTTGTTTCAATAACGCACATGCATTAGATTCAAGGGATGCCACTGTGGTGTGAATGACAGAATATTGGAAAGAATTTTCAATTTAGAAACAGGAGGAAAACAAAGTGCTCGGAGAAAACCTGCGAGGACGAGTTATTGATCGACAAACAAATTCACATACAATCTAGGTCCGATTGGGAATTGAACCCGGACCACATTGATGAAAGGCAAGGGCAGAAACCCTGCGCCAACCCGCCCCCCATTTCATATCATAAACCATGCTCAGTATCATTGTTTGTTCATGTGATGGTTTCTTTTATCTATACTGACAAAATAAATTTGATGGGAAAAGTGAGGCAGGTGTAATAAATTCTCAAAGGTGACATATTTTATACCATTTAGAAACACCCTTGTTGTAATGGTGAAATTGGACCACATGCATTTTCACTCAAATACATGTAAAGCGTAACACAAGTTTGTGACTACCGATTGAAATGAAACAAACTTTGATTTGTTTTATATCTGTCAAAGCTAAGAAAAGTACTACCATAGATTGCAAGGTGAAGTTTTTTCTGTGACACATAGTATGTAATTTACTTACTTTTAAATTCAGGTGGATCGAAAGGATGTTTCTGGAAATTAGAAACTGCATAAAGAGGCACTTGATTGCATTCAACAAGTAAAGCTTAAAAGACTGAGCAAAATGTTTTTTGTTTGAAGGAAATCGGACATACGGTTGCAAAGATATGCTTGATTTTAATTTCTTTGTTTTCTATCAGTTTTGCCAATATATTGATAAAGTTAATGAGCAACATTGGCTATAAATGCTCATTAATATTCATATTTGCCAATATTTTACCAATATCTTATGAATAAACCTTCATCCTATTTTTATTTTACATAATTTTGACTTGAAACTTTGCCAATGTGTTTCTATGGCCTAAAACATTAACATATGATTTACCCGCCCATCTAATTTGCATATTTGTATAATTAATGAGCATTATACAAAAAGCTAATTAATTATGCAAATATGCAAATTAGATGGGCGGGTAAATCATACATTAAAGTTTTAGGTCATAGAAACACATTGGCAAAGTTTCAAGTTAAAATTATTAAAGGTAAAAGTAGTATGAAGGTTTATTCATAAAATATTGGAAAAATATTGGCAAAAATTAATATTAATGAGCACATTTTGCCAGTTTTCCTCATTAACTTCATCAATATATTGGCAAAAACAATAGAATACAAAGAAACTTTAAATAGCAATATCTCAAAAACCGTTTGTCCGATTTGGCTCAAATTTTGGAATTAAGATTTTTTTGCTTAGCTCTTTGCAACAGGCCTATTTTTATCTCAGTCAGAGCAACTTCATTTTGCCTTTAATACGTAAAGATTTATATTATGGCTTATTTTTAGATTCGGAAGATAGTGCGCCCTCACATGAAAAAATGTGACATTTTTGCCAATTTGGTTTGGTTTGATAGGAAGGGATGATTTGCATATTATTAAATGTTATTATTATAATATAACCAATGAATATAGTTTACTTTTTTTTCTTAAATTAATTATTGTTAATGTATTGTATTGTTAATTTGAACGATTAAAGTATATGTATTCTTATAAAAAATCCTAGAAATTATATGACACATAAAAACTAGGGTGGTTGACCGCCCAGAACCTAGTTCTGGTTGGTCGCTATTCTAAACAATTGCAACCACCCAGAATCGGCAGTTTGGCTTTGAAGCTGACCCTAAGGCCCTGTGCAGACTCCTCTATCGTATAGAATATTTTACTAAGATTAAAACTGCATGACCTACGTCATTTTGTTGTCAGCATAGAACATTCTAAGCAAAAATATTCTATACGATGAGTTTGCACCGGGCCATAGTATACAAGATGATGCTTCATGACAACATCAATATTATATTGTTAATCCAAATAATGCTCAAGAATTAGATCATGAGTAGATCAAAAATATATGTACAACACAGCACAAGATGTCTGGGTAAATTGTAATGATGTTTAATCTCTGATCTTTCTAATTTTAAAATGAAAAATGTGCGAAGGGAAAAAATGGATTGATGGTATTATGCCAATTACAATGTTCTTTCTAGGTCCTGTAATCCCGGAGGTGGGCACTCAGATATAATGCTGCAGGCATAGCGTGACCAAGAAAAATGTGAATTAGGGTTGTTTTTTAGGACAAAAGGGTTTATCAGGTGACACCGTTTAGGGTATCAAAAGCAGCCATTTTAGCTCATTATCAAGAAATAGGGTACTTTTTCAAACCCTAGTGTTAAAATGATAACTGTAAATTCCCGATTTAAGTTGTGAATGGGGGAAAAAGGCTTCAGAAACAATCACCTTTTGGGGGTGTTTTGAAAAACTGTGGTCATGCTATGCCTGCAACATTATACTTGAGTGCCCCCGGACCTGTAATACAATCAGGTTCACAGGATGACATTTTATTTTTAGAACTCTATACATAGTTGAATATTTATATGGGAAAATAGAATATTTAGAAATACATTATTGATACATTTTTATGATATTATAGCTATTTTATTATGACCTGATACTATTACCTTGAACTTAATGCATAACAAAAGTAATGGAAAAAAGAAAGTAGAATAAAAAAATTACAATAAATTTCATGATAACAAAATATGTTTCTTCTGAATATGTAATATATACATTGTCACTTTGACATTTGCACAAAATTATTTTGTAAGTTGTATCCTGGGAAAGGGATATCTTCTCTTTGTTTGATTTTACCCCTGGGGGCAGTCAAGTATAATTTTGTAAGCTGGCGTGACCACAGTTTTAAAAAAAAGCCCTAAAGGGTGATTTTTCTGAACCCAAAATATACCCTTTACAGATACTGTTTTCACACTAGGATTTCACACTAGGATTTGAAAAGATACCCTATTTCTTGAAAATGGCTGTTTGTGATACCCTAAATGGTGTCACCTGATACACCCTTCAGTCCTCAAAAACAACCCCAATTCACCTTTTGCTTTGTCATGCGTGCTTGAAAAATTATACTTGACTGCCCCCTGGGATTTTACCCATAGGCACAACTGTGGCCATTATATGAATAGGCCATCCATTCCTGTCTCATATGACGCATGTTGCATATTACACCTCTTAAAATATTTTGATATCTATTCTAGACAGTTCTTTTATTAGCTAAATAGCAGAAATGCGTTAAAAGTAATTTTGACTACTTCCCAGTGAATGTGTTTGTTTTACGCACACACGGGAAAGTAGTCAAGATTGGCTCCTGGCAAAACATAGTAGTCAAGATTGGCTTCTGGCAAAACATTGATTTTGTTAACTTTCATTTATTTTCAAGTTAAATTGTGATATTTTGAGGGAAACTGAGTAAAACAAATAACAACAGGGTATATTTCGGAAAAAAAGTTAAAATTGCTGACCCCTCAGTGTTGAATGAATGTGGCTATTTTCTTCTCTTTTGCTTCGGTAATTATAGTCACACACATCCAACATGGAGGGATCAGCCCAAGGGGGGGGGGGTGCATTGACCTAGAAAGGTGATACGGGTATGTGCGGCCCTCAAGACCCCCTTTTCACGCCTTGTCTGCCGCTCCCGAGACCCCCATTTTAAGCACAACCCTTTTTTTCAAATTTAGTTCCCAAGACCCCAGTTTCAAGCAAACTTGTGAAAAATTTTGCTTCCAGAGCCCAAATTTTGCCCAAAAACTAGTTCTGAAGGGTCATTTTTTTTTGTCCCTTCAGTTCTCTAGACCTCCTTTTCAGAGTCAATCTTCCGTTCCCTAGACTAGGGTTTCAAATATTGGGGCCGTACACCAAAACCAAAGTTTGGTGCCCCCCCCCCCCCTGATCAGCAATTTGCACCAATTCTCTCAATACTATGTTATATTTGTATACTAGCTCCTGCCATTTCCTTTATATTATGTGTCAAGCAGTTTTCTACTACAACAGCGTGAATTGCTTTTCTACTCTTAATAAACGTTTGTACAATGTTAAGGTATGCGGTTTTCGTCTCCTTGTTTCCTTGGGCAAGAAACTTTAATCTACTTGCTCCGTGGTCGGACAGTCACGTAAAGCCGTGGGTCCCCTGTGCGAATGCTCCTTCATGGGGCGCTGCATACAGTGTATACCTGGTGAGTCTATACATTCTAGAAACATATTTACATGGTGAACATGGTGGAGGTTACAGGTTTTTTTGGTTTCAATAAAAAGTGCCAAAAATCCTATTTTCTCTTAACTTTCTGGAGCTTATCTAAAATATATTGCTAATTTTGATTTCTAACATATTTTGACTAATTTTCAGCATTTTTTAAATAATTTAGATAAAAATTTTAAAAAAGATTGACATATCACCTTTTTAGACATTTGTTTCTAGATTTTTAAAAAAGTTCAAATTTTTACATTAATCAAATTTTAGTTATATGGGCTTCTCAAAACATTTTTAAATCTAAAAATAAGGTTTTGAGCACTTTCAAAATTGATCATTTAGTCAAACCCTGGCATAATCTATCGCTCAACATGTAAATCTGCATATAGAAATGCAGAAATGTACTTGTTTTCAGAAAAACGATTATTTTATATTGCAAGTAGCGAGTTTACACCAGTCTTAAAGGCTGCTCTCTTGTGAGGGTTGAACTTTCCTAAGCCAGTATCATCTTGACAGATGTTAAATTCAAATGGCCAATTGAATTTTATCTGCTTAAACTTTTTGCAATTTTTTCCAAACAAAAAAGAAAAAATTTGGCAGATAGAATTCAAAATTTCAATACTAAATTTTCAGAATAAGTCCCATTCAATATGAAAATGCTTTGCCTTTAAAATGTTCTCCTATTTTCATAGGAAGCTCCAAAATTTGATTCAAATTTAAGAGTAAATAAATTTGTTCACTGTACAGTATAGGATTTCCTTTACAGTAAAGGAATTCATTTACTAAATGAATTACGACCATTCCCGAACTGAAATGAGTAGCAATATCATTGTGTCTCGGAAATAGTTGTTATTTGTAGTTTTAGGTTTTGGAATTATAGCAAACTGCCCAACCCCCCCCCCCCCCCCCCCCCCCACCCCTGCACCCTCTCACTTCCCACCGGAAAAGGCTGCAGCAGAACTGAAACCCAGACTTGGTAGGAGTGATTGGATTGAAAAGCACCCGGAAAAGCAATTCTTAAGGCAATGACAGGAAATTGATTCTTATTTTATGCGAAATACAAAACTGAAACTTTTAAATGATGTTCAAACTTTAAAAAGTAAACAGGACAGATAGTTAAATAGTCATTCACGTTCAAGTCCATGCATATTAAACAATTCAGCATTTTATTCTGAGAAAATTGCACAACAGACCGTCCTAGATCCTGAACGCTGCATTCACAGCTAATTAATCAATTCTATGAGTAATCAGAATAATTTTCAGAAATTTTGAAATAATAGATTTGAAGAACACTGAGTCTCACAGATATGCATGGGTTTTTTTTAGATTTGAACATTTGATCAATAACAATGTTCGGAACACCCACTAAAGGCAAGAAATGATTTTGCTTTCATGGTAGAAATTGAGAATTCTAAAACTTCCAATGTACATGCTTTACTCTCTTAATGTAAAAAGAGTGAAAAAACGAGTGAATGCCAATTCACTCGAAAAAGAGTGAAAACCACTGAAAAACAGCTGTATGCGCTAGACAATCCACTCGAAAAAGAGAGAAATGACTGAACTTTCACCCAAATAGAGTGAGAGTAAACACCACTCGAAAATGTATATTGTCCTCCGTTTAACTGTTAAGGTGTTTGGTCCATGAGAGATCCGCCCGAGCAATTTTAGTAAAAATCGGCCTGAATGATATTTTATCGATGTAGAACCGATGTTTAAAATAAAAATTGGGGGTCACGGGACTCGTTTTTGCATGAGAGTCTGTTTAAAAACACCATTTTTGGAGGTTTTCAAATTAGTACAGGGGTCTATGGGAAATGTGACAAAAGTGAAATTATTTAGTGTTGATTCAAAAAATCTGCCCGAGCATTTTTGTTAATTTTTTCACAAAAGTTGCGCACAAGTATGTTCTTTCAAATAAAAAAATAAAAATTGGGGGTCACGGACTTAATTTTCCAGAAAAATATTGAAATATGGCAATTTTTAGCTTCAAAACACTACTCAGAGTATATGCGCATGCGCATTGCGTCACTTACCAAAAAAGGTTTTCACTCTTTTTCGAGTGAATTGGCATTCAATCGTTTTTTCACTCTTTTTACATTTAGAGAGTACTTTTGTCCTAGGATTAAAATTGAATATCTGTCCTACCTTTTCCATTCTCTGAATGCAAAAAAGTCTTCGTGGGTAATGGTATTTCTTATTTACCACCATTAATGATTTGTTTAAGATTTCTTTGGAGGTGTACAAGTAATTTCTGGAACTGCTAATTAAATGCATGTTCAATTAAACCATTTTACTAATATCTTCATAAAATATGTTAAGTAAACTATGTCTAAAGAAATGGTCTAACATTTAAAAATCTCAGAAAAGGTGAGAAAATGAACCCCTGTCTAAGGATTTTGAATTTATGGCTTTCAGTAGAATCTTTTCGTGAAGAAATTTCACCTAAGGCCATAGAAAAAAAAATAGTCTGTCTCAGCTTCCCGCGCGCATAGCTTTTAAAAATCCAAATTTAGCGCATTTCTTTTTTTTAAAGGTTTTTGAGAGATTTTAAGGGTTTTTTTCCTACTACTAGAAAAAAAGTTAAATAAACGGCCGCGAAAAAAAATAGTGGCCGAAAAATGCAATTAAAAAAATAATTAGGGGGTATTTCCGCATCCGCGTAGCCCTTTAAAAAAAAAACGCATAGCGCTTAGGGTTTTGACCTTAAGTAAGCTGAGACAGAGTTCTTTTTTTTTTTGGCCTTATCAGAAGCAAATTATAGGCGAAACTTGGATGCTTGGTGAAAAGTGACTATACAGATGCACCTGGCCACCAGATTTAAAGCGCTTCTCTCAGATGGAAAAGTGGTTTATTGGTTGCTCCCCCCCCAAAAAAAAAAAAACACCTTTTTGCTGTTAATTTCCTTTGAGTTTACCTACACGGTATCATACCCAAAAAGGTGTAGGTTTATTTGAAATTGGTTTATCAGTGGTAGTCGAGATCTTCTCTTCGGCTGCTCATATATCCTTGTATCCAAGTACCCACCTGCTCACTATAAGAAAAATAGTCCATTCATACAACACACATATTAATAGCTGCCATTTTAGTCAAGTCTTGAGCAGCTGGGTCGAGGGACCAAAATAATGCAGCTCAAATCGCTTTACTTTCTGTATGATTTGTATTGATCTTCTTTTTTCTTTTTTTTTCATGTCAACTTCGCCACATTTCGGTCGTTAAGTATTCTGACAAATAATCCCGGGGTGGGGAATACTCCCATATGTAAGGTATACGGGGACGTTTAAAAAAAACACAACTAAATATGGATCCCGTTTTTGGCCCCAAAATCGTCACATTTTCAAGAAAATCCGCTAAAACGAGTCAAAAATCAAAACACCATAAGAAACTTTTGAAAACTCATCCTGTTTTGGAGAAAAATCCCTCAACATGGGTGCCCTGGTTCTGAAGCTTGGTAAATTGAGACTCTTACAGATATTGCAATACAAATGGATTGAATTCCAAACCTATGAGCATCCTTTGTCAGCTCCAACACATAATTAGTTTTCTATAAAAATAACATTGGTCTTTATTCGGGTCTTTATTCCGTTCCTTGCATAACCCATTAACTGCACGTGTTGAAATTAATGTAGACTTCAGCGACGAAAAAAACGAAACAAATGGTGTATTCTAGTCATTTTTAAGTACAATGCATCGGATGATCGGAAGGTGCAATTGGTTTATTTGCAATCCTCATATTAATACCCATACCATGATAAATGAAAAAATGTGAGATATTCTGGAAAAAAATCGTACATCTTCAAAACGAGCAAAATGCAAGTCGATTTTATTTAGACAACCTATAATTTGAAAAATCCACTAATTTCTCAGCCAATTGTGGTTCAAATTTCACCAAATTTAGATATATAACAAATGATATTCTTGTGTATTTAGTCAAGTGCTATTTTAGACACCGCTCCAGGAAAATAGTCAAATCTCATGTATTAAATTTAGTCTGGATTCGGCCATCTTCGTGCTTCCATCGGTCAACATGTAATTACATAATGAGGCCTGCATTCCCAAATATGGTCATCATTATGCGTGTGTTAATTACTATACTACAGTAGTTTTCACTGTGCCGTTGATATAGCCTATATGAAAAGTTTGATGTCATTGAAACATTCATGTCTCTATTTATTACATTCAGTATCATCTTATAAGACTCAATTGTTTGCAGCGTGGGAAAGCTACGAAGAGCTATCAAACTTACACAACTGAGATGCCAAAAAACTATAGAAACGGAAATGTTCTCAGTGTGTATCAAAGGTGTCCGTCATATAAATTGTTCATTAAAAATCACACATTTTCAGCATTTTTATCGCGCAAATTACCGACAATTTTATTGTCCCCGCGTTTCAATCTCTTTTCTGACTTCATCATGTTCAACGCAAGGGGTTCAATGGAAACACGTCCTTCCTCGAGTTATTGGTGGGTTTCTGTTTTCGTCATAGATTTACAGATTTATCTATGGTTTTCATTCAAATTACATTTACCTCTCCTCGTAATTTTTAATAAAGGTGAAAGTCCAGTGAACCCTTAACCCCTGCTAGATTCTTAATAACTGCATTGGACATGAATGTCACAAAAGTGACTAAATAGACCCCTGAAAACAAGAATGACAGGCATCAATGAACGGGTCCTTTGACATTTTATGGCGGATGCAGGGATTTTAGTCGAGGCGTTTTAGCGAAAGCAAACGAGCGAAGAGCGAAAACTTTTTTGAAGAATACTGTTGACGTCACTTTGCAACTGTTTCGGTGAACGAAATCAATGATCAACGCTGTGTAGAACCGTTTAAGTTGACAAAAACTTTGAAGTGAATTACTGGGGATTCTGAACGCCATTCGCCCTCGGGCCATATCAAACAATTACACACGGACACATAACTGAACCCCGTTCACACATACCCTTTTCACGTACAAAATGCAAAGGACAAATGTCAAAATTCGAGCAAAAATCTTTTTTCACCTTTTCACCTCACAATGCCTCACAAATCACTCGATGTTTGCCATTGATTATTGATAAATCTGCTGTCAATCACATGTGTTGATTGACTGATTGTGATCATGCGATTTTCGCAATCAGCTAATTGGAACACGGTTGCATAAATTATGGATAAACTTTTAGCCAATCAAAATACGCGATACTTGGCGATACGGCCAGGACTGGATACGGATCTATACCAATCACAACTTCGGATATATATAATATAGCCTCTGAGTGCACATGACATCTCTCCGTCGCGTTTATGGAACTTAAGTATCACAGCCTTGAGAAAAGTGGCGGTGGCAGCGGTGCCAACTCAAATTTCGGCACCGTTCGCCAAAAATAAGGTCCTTTTCAGGATTTTTAAGAGGTAGGCCTACCGACTGACATCTCTAGCTGTGTTTAAATCCGCCTCTATACCTACGTTTAGTTGCTATTTAGTTGCGTTGCGAACCACGATATCGGTATTATGTGTGAGCAGCAACACTATAACTATAGCTTTTCAAGATTTGCCATGAAAAAATTCTCTGAATAATTAATGATAAACTTGCATGGAGAGACGCATCACAAGACTTTTAAGTTTGCGACTAAGCAACTAAAAGTGAATATGTTTGGGACTTTCAGTTTGATTCCTGAGTATGTCAATGTGTAGTTGTTGTTGTTTATCGCGTTAACCAGTTAACTGAAACAAGTGTTGCATTG
>JXSR01S001663.1:22852-34272 GCA_000969725.1 Ophiothrix spiculata
GTGAGCGGATCAAGGACAATACTCAATAGAAAGTTATTCAAGGGGAACTTATAAAATCGTGAAATTAGACCAGAACATTTTACAACGGAATATTTTACTTGAAGCATCAACTTCTGTTCACCGATTGCAATAAAACAAACGGTACCTTTACATACTTTCTGACTTTGCAGGTATCAAACATTGAGCAAATTTGGGCAATATTGAAGAGGAAACTTAATTATTTATATTTATTATACACTGAAAACATTATTTCGTCAAACGTGGTGGAAAAGTCGTCAAACAGGTGTTATAAATTAGTCATGCAAGTGAATTTTTCCTTATTCGTCGCTTGATGATTTTTGTGGGCGCATGCCAAACGAAAAAAAAATGCAGGACAAACTACTTTTGTAACTTTACGAATTACAAATCTGTGCAGGACGAGTTTGAACGATTGACAAATGTACTTTTCGTTAATTGACAAATGCACATTGTCATGAGCCAAGGGCAAGACGAACTAATGAAGGCATGATAAGCTATGTTGACAAACTTCTTTGAGCACGACTAACCATACCTGAGAGCTGACGAATTTGCATGACGAATCGGATATCGTATATAACGGGTTTCCGTACCTTAAAGAAGTGGCGTGGCGTTTTATTATCGAGTCGATTGCACAGGAGGACAATTGGCGACAAAACCTCTTTGGATTCGGATATAGAGCAACTCTTTAATTCCAGGTTAGGTTTGTGCATAGCCTATCATTACATTCCGACCAGTAGCATTGGATTCGGAGTCGGGCAGAACAACACTACTGGACTCAGAATTCCCGTACTCATACTTAAGCTTACTCATACTTCATCATCAGATTATGACCAGACTAGTCCAGATTTATATAGATGGACGTTACAAGCGAGCGACCTAGGCTCACGCTTCGCGTTCGTTTGCGAGGTCCATCTGGATTGACTAGACCAGACAGCCTTTGCAAAACCTGTAAGCAGAGTGTTTCGTCTCGTTAATTTCACATGGATTGAGCCACACCTAAATGGAATTAGTCTACCGAAAACAAAACCTCTTAAAAAACTAGTGTCACTTGACAAATTAAGTGACAAATTATTATTCTTGCATGACCAATTAATTTTTGTGCATGACAAATTATTTTTTTCCTATGACAAACTAATTTTTCAGCATGACTAATGAGAAAGTCGTCATACTAGACCGTTTTTCATGACTAATTATAATTCTTCGTTCAATACTTGCATGACGAATTCCACGACAAATTATAGTTTGTCATACTAGACCATTTTAATGACAAATTATTATTTGTCAAATGACGAAACAAAATTTTCAGTGTAGGCCTGTCGATTTTTTATGAATTTAAGCCATATTTGGACGGTTTGTTTCATGAAAAACGGGCGTACATTTGTGTGCCTGAGGAAGAACTGTTTCACCCTCGACCCCTCCCATTGTAAATTTTTTTTGCCCCTGGTGGCCCCTCAAATGAAGCTGTCTGAATACGCCACAGTTTGTATCGGACTATTTTTTTAAAAACAAGTTAACAAACAACTGTACCAACCCGCGATGTCACAGGCAAAGGCAAAGAACCCTTTTCATGCGTAATGATCAACATTTGACACTCAATTTATGACCCATGCAATACTTCATCAAATTCATTATCAACAATATATACCATTAAACTTACCATGTAACGCTTACTGAGCTGTGCAAAAAAGAATAACGTTGTTGCAAGGTATATTAACTGAACAGAACAAAACGGAAAACAGATAATAAAAGAGTTGCAAAAAAACATACAACATAATTATTTAAAGTATAATACTGTCTAGGACGATAAATGTGACCCATCATATCAATACAGGTACCTTAATACCGGCAAGGCATATATTGAGATATAGGCACAACAAGGTGTTAAGATACAATAGAAATAGAAAAATAAACATTGAATTTCCTATCATATCTTCATGGATTTTTTCCTCAAATTTTACAAACAGTCTATCATTTTAAAGCTTAGAAATATCTCTTTAAAGCTAAGGTAAAATCTAGATTTTGCCAGAGGGACTCTTAAAGTACCTTTTGATATGACCGGTCACAAATGTATGTTTTTGACTTAAACATTGCCATGAATCAACCATTTATGATATAGAAAAAAGTACATGGCATCATTAAAAATGCGTTTGACACCACGGATTTAAATACATTTCACCTAAGGCCAAAAAAAATAAATAGTTGTGTTGCCCTCACAGGCCCAAAGTGGTGGGGACGGCCAGGCCGGTATTTTTGTTTTTTTAAATAACCATTACAGATGCCATGTGTAACAGAAACAGGGTCATAAAAAAGAAGGCTTTCTTCTCTTAAATTTCGCCAATACACATTTTTGAACATTTTCGCGGCTGGAAATCAGGCAAAACTCAAGAAATATTAAAAATCAAGAAATTTGGTGGAGGGCAACACATATTTTTTTTTTTGGTCTAATCGTTAGAGGCATTTCATACTTCATTTATCTGATAATTGGATACCCAATAAGTGAACGTGAAACTGATAATAATGGATGCCTTTCCAGGGGTGTCCACTTTGATGAAATATGACGAAATATGACCTATTATACTCTGTTGATTTAAACTTAATCCAATGCCTCTGCGATACTTTGATTTGATAGCTTTGATGAACTATTTATCATTTGATTTTTCTGCAGTTGTATGTATTTTTTGCTTGTGTGATGCTAATTATGAAAGCGTTACTTACCGTCATCTTACTATCATATATATTTGGCTTTCCTATAGTGCAAAGATTTCTAGTAAAAAGGGGAAAATGTTTAAGAAAAGAAAAATAAACCTTGTTTATGAAAAATAATTGAATAAGAGTCCGCCTTCTGTTTATATGGGAATCATTTGGGACATTTTTCACCATACACTCCATACAATAATTGTCATGATGGACAATGACACCTGACATCATACGAGGGGTGAGAGGAAAGTCGCAAATTTCAAAATTGAGTTTATGGCATATTTTAATTCTCTTTAACCTCAGCTTTTGAATGATATATAATATGTCACACTTTCTTTCTCCATTCTTCATTTAGAGATCAAAATCTAAAAAAAAAGTCCACTGAATATATTGCAGTAAAAATTTGCTGCAAATCGATTTCAAAGATACTGATTACTACAGTGTATAATAGCAACGTGCAATCAATTAACCGTGAAAAATTGCACTTCCCGGCAAAGTTGACCTTCGAAACTTCACATATAGGTGAACACTCATGCATGGATGCGTTTTATGTCAAATAACGAAATTTGACTTTTTCACCCTCTTTTTACTTCAGAGGCCATTTATTTAAAATGTGCATTTGCGACCCTCCTCTCATTTTGCCAGAGCAGCCAACATGTATACCTCACCCTATATTATTATTATCTTCGTAACGTTTGTGACCAAAATCAAGGAAAATGTCGTTTTTTGTTTTTTAATAACTTACAATAACTGTAAGTATTTATTTTTTACTGGTTGATCCAATAAGTTGTTAAAGGTGCAATTCATGATTTTGATGTGGCCTCTTTTCTAGCTAAATAAAAAAGAAGAGTACAACATAAACATATACTGAAAATTTCACTTGATTCCGACCGTTCGTTTTCAAGTTATAAGCTTTTCAGCATTTTGAAAACTCCCATAGACTACTGTGTTGTAATTACTGTCGGGGCCCCGACAATAATAAGAAAATGACACATTTTCTCACTTTTCTCAAAAATGCAAGCACATATGAAAGAATGGTTTGGGGATCTTAACATATACCACTTGAGGATTCTTATAAGCTAAAAAAATCGAATTTGATAGCGGTGACCTTGAGGGTAAAAAGTCGATCATGAATTGTCCCTTTAACATAATGATCTATTTAATCATACCTTTAAAAAATAAATTTCTCCCGAGTTAAAGAATAAAGGCCATGCAACGTTCCGTGACATTTATGACATCAGAAAAAGCTAGTTTCTTGCTCCATGAGACCATATAAAGAATATACTTACAATTCAGGCTTTGGAATGGAAATTATTGTAAAAAATTGCAGGCTCTAGAAAGAAACGTTTTGTAAAATGTGTTATTTTTTTGAAAAAGGATGTTACAGAACTGAAACAGCTGAAACAGGGGTTTTGCGGAACTGCTGAGTGAGACTGAAAAGGGGTCTTTCGGGTTTTTTTATATTTTTTTTTATTTCTGTGAATATTTGTTAATCAAGGACAGATACTTATCACAATAAACGTTTAAACAAAAGATAATCATTTAATAAAGGTTATTATAAAGGCTTCCAAATTGGATAAAAACATTCATTTCAGCTATACTTTATTCATATATGTTAATGTTTTCAAACCAGATTGAAAAAACAAATATCAGAAGGGAAATATTGAATGTTTGGTCATTGTTGAAGACAAAAATAACCATGAAGATCACATGTTGTTTATTTCATTTCGGCCATATTTTGGACCTCTCTCTGACGAATTGCCCTATTTTCGTAGCCAGTCAAGCGCTGTTCCTTGCTTACTCCCAATTTGGCGGAAAAATGTAAGATGCGTATTACGTTGTTGTAAAGTTGTAGTAGTGCGCGAGAGACCACAGAGCGGCGTCACTACGCAATCTGCTAATTGTGCAAATAGACTTTAATCTATGGTAATTTTCATCTGACATTAACCTTCTATCTTCGGACTTTGTTGGCTTACGCTTCCCCATATTAGAGGATACCCTTTGTTTGTTTTCATCAAAATGATGTAAAAGGAGACGAAAATCATTTATTTTTTTAATTTCTGTGCAATCAGCTATAACGTTGGTGGAACCATTACCACTTAAGGTTGATTATAAATACTTTACTATCAATTTTGAAATGATTACATGCTACAAAAATTCCTTAAAAAGGTATATACATTCATTTCAAATATCACGGAGTTGCACCAAATTTGAACTTTGTACGGATAGTGGGAAGGGGCCTTTAGATTTTTTTCCCGCAAACAATGATGAACTGAAAGGTACTCTTTTAGTGCTGGAGTATTTTAGTGCTGGGTTTAAGGAAACTTCAGCGACAAGAAAATGATTTCAAGACATTATAAATCTCAGTTGCTAGCTTACCAATTGCACTTATTAGAAAATTGTATTCCGAAACCCTTAATTGATATTAAAGAGCATTTTGGGTTGGTGGTTTCTTTTTACTACGCCGAATTTTACTTGTGTAGGGTTTAAGTTTTAAACATCCAAAGTTCACTAGGTTTTTTTTCCCTTTTCCATATTTTGCTGTGTTTATAAAAATAAAAATGCTGATATTAATATCAAAAAACAATTGAAAAGGGTCGTATACTAAACTATATAAATCTAACTCTTACCAAAAGTTGACTCAAACACTATAACTAACCCCAGCATTCCGGATTAGATTCAACTAAAGTGCACTTACTTCAATTATTGCATCTACCATATACCTTGTACTACACCTTACCCCAACCATAGGTTGCACCCCTCAAAAATTGACACTCCGTGAATTTGACCGTAAAGGATATAATAGAGATTGCTTATATGCATGGGGTCAATTGCGTTTGAATTTATATGCAACGGATATAATCGTGAAGGGGTGCCACTGTTGTTTGAAGCGGACATTTATTCATTTTTTGCCAAATTTTCATATTTTACTTCAAAGAAGTTTGAAATGTAATACAAGTAACTCGGTTGAGGTGCGGGATTGTGTGTGTGTGGGGGGGGGGGGGGGACAAAAAAAGTATCATTTAATGGCAATTATCCATCAATTTTTTTTTCAAGAATGGAGCAATTCTACAAATAAAATTTAAACACTATTGCACCTTGATGGGTAACTCATAAAATGGACTGTGTTGCATTGGTAGGTTTTCAAGGCTTTGTGAATGAGTTCGTTATACATATTTTAAATTATTGATTATACTTGATTATTGATTATATTGTTTGATTTCTGACAATTTTTGCTGAAAATGCTAAATAAAACGTTCTTGACTTATGATGCTTTATTTTTGCGTCTAATTTCGGCAGTACATACCAGCATAATGCCTATACATTTTAGAACATTTTTTATGAATAGCGCCATCTATTTTGACTCTTACAAAAATACTGTCTCCATTTCGATAGGTTCAAACAACAGGGTGATTAGGACAACAACCCCTTCCTCTAAAGTGGTTTAAAAGAGTAGATGCCAAATCTAAGGGAACGCGAATAGGTGATATGAAAATGATGAAATAAACATGAAATAGGTTACTTTAAAGTAATGAAGATTGTATGCATAAAACTGAAAAGATAGCATGATCTATAACAGATCTATTTTAACCCGTTGAACGATGTTACATACATTAAAGCTTATTACGCTTGTGCTTTAAAGGCAAATGTTTTAACTGACTGCTTTTAATGTAAACAATGATCGGATTTATTCAGTGAAAAGGAATTCAGCAGTTTAAAATTGGAAGAATTTTAATATATTATACTATGCCCCCTCCCATGGGTAAAAATCTATTCAATAAGTTGGCATAATAGAATCCAGGGATGGGGTTTACAACAATGGGTATTGTTTCCTGAGTCCCATCGGTACCAAGAACAACCAGGCACCGCCAGGACTGGTACGTACTTGAACTACACGTAAAACCCCAAGTTTTATTTGAGGTCATTTTCCAAGTTGGGACCAAATACGCGTTCAGTTGTTGCATTTCTACTTAGAGGTACAACTTTCACTCAGTGTACTTGTATGTCTTTGCAAAATAAAGAAATTTTCTTGATAGTTTTTTTAATAGCTTATTTAATTAGTATTCAATGTAGAAAGAAAAATAAATCTATATGCAATTCTGTTAATAACTTACTAGTAACCATAAAATAGCTCTAATTTTGGCAAAACCTAGAAAAAATACAAAGAAGAGGCTGATTTCAACTGATTATGATAGGTATAGGTGTAAATAATTATAGAAAAAAGTAAGGAAGGGTATGGGCTGGGGAACCTTATTTGTCGGGGGGGGGGTCATTAATAATAGGGGTAATATGCCCTAAGGTTCGCAAAAAACATGTCGTAATTTGACATCAAATTATGGGAAATGTAATTTAAAACATTGGATGATCTATTTATTTTGTTACTCTATCACCTTGCAAAACATTATACATAATTAGAGACGATATAAAATTGTGATTTTTCGTTAAAAATAGTCAAAATTCAAAATTTTGCTTATATTATCCCTAAATTAAAGTTTATTTAGAAAAGAAAATGACAAAGAAGCTGATTTCAACTGATTATGGAATTTATAGGTGTAAATATTTACAGAAAAAAGGTAAGGAAGGGTGGGGACTAGGAAACCTTATTTTTTCGGGAGTCATTAAAATAGGGGGTCATTTGCCCTAAGATATGCATAAAGTATGTCGTATTAAACACCAACTTAAGGGAAATGTATATAATTTAAAGCACTGGGTGATATGTTTATTTTGTTACTCTATCACCTTGCAAAAACAAAAAAAGTATACCTAATTAGAGACATGATGACCTAAAAATCGTGATTTTAAAATGTTCGTTAAAAATAGGTCAAAGTTTTAATCTTTGCTACCAGTTTCCCAATAGTCGTGTTATTTAGAAAAGAAATGGCAAAGAGCTGGTTTTAACTGATTGTGGAATTAGAAGGTATCAATATTAACCCCCAAAAGTGTGAGTGATTTTGGTTAGGGGAACCTTATTTTTAGAAGGGGGGTAATTAGATACATTATCATTAGATGGAGATTATTGGCTCTAAATTGTGCTTAAAGTGTATCATGTTTGATATCAAATTAATAGAAATATAATGAAAACAATGATAGTGGTGTTCAATAAGTTTTTCTACCACCTTACAAAATGTTTTACCTGATTGAAGACGCAATGTCCTGAACATTGTGATTGTTCGTGAAAAATAGGTGAAAACTGATAATGTTGCAATTAGAGTTCTAAACATCATGTTTTTCACCGAGGTTGTTTGCTTATGAACAAGGTAAATGGTATTTCTGTAAGGTACAGTGTGTTTATTTCAAAATGTGTGTCTTTACACAACTTTGGGAGGCCCACTTTATTCCTACTTTCATACCATTCTGTCATCAAAATGACCACTAAGAATTTAAGAAATAAATTACTTGAAGTAAATTTTTTGCAATCTTATGCAATCAAGGTGGTGCAACCCTGGTCATACTATTCAAACTATATATAACGAATAACAGAAAGCCATAAAATTCATGCTCAATAGTGGGACCCATTTTGAATGATCGCCAAAAAGTTGTGTTTAAAGGTTTAAAGTCACCATTTTGAAAACCTACAGGACTTCTTATTAACAAATAACTCAGTGAAGAATTGATATTCAGAACTTTAATCTACACATTTTGAAATTTGACCTATTTTGACCATGAAATCACAATTTTCATGGCATTGCGTCTTCAATTAGGTATAGCATTTTTACCAGGTGATAAGGTATATAACAAATTGAACATTATTGTTTTAATTGTATTTTCGTTAATTCGATATCAAACATGACGCACTAATTTCGAATTTTGACTTATTTTAACGAAAAATCGCGATTTTGGGGTCATCATGTCTCTAATTAGGTATATTTTTTTGCAAAGTGATAAAGTAACTAAATAAACAAATCACCCAGTGTTTTAAATTACTTTTCCCTTCATTTGATGTCAAATACGACACACTTTAGGCATAACTTTGGGCAAATGACCTCCCTCCCCAACCCAACCAGAAAAATAAGGTTCCCCAGCCCCTACCCGTCCTGACGTTTTTCTAAACCTACTATAATCAGTTGAAATCAGCCTCTTTACAATTTTTTCTAGCACAAACCCAACATATAAAGTACAATCAGCCAGTGGAGCAGGATGAGCCAGCAGGGTGGAGGATTTTGTAGAAGAGATCTATTGAAATCATTAAAAATTATGAACTGTTTGTGAATAAGCTTTTCAGGTAAAGCGATGCCCTGAGTTATCGACTGTACTAAAGGACATCTTCAAAGACATTATATGTATGATATGTATCATGAATATTTTCATACGGTATACTCATGTAAAACAAATATTTACTGCTCTTTATTCAAGCTGTGGTGCCAAATATCTACCCTCAATGAGTGGAGAACATGGGCTTACCATTCCCTTTCCCTTCGGTGTCGGGCAATAAGCACAGGGTCTCCAGCCATTGAGGGTAGATATTTGCAACATTTGATAAGATTACACTTGGCCAAAGATTCACATTTGTTTTTACTATTAGGCAAAATACATGCATAGAGCTAACACATAGCCATTACTGCATTGTGTTAGACCGTATTTTTTAGATTTTCCAGTTGATCATGTATCATGCAAGAAATAGTGGACCACTGTACTTCCAGGGCCTCTTCCGAGAATGGTATCTTTAACTCAATAACTCGAAAAACTGTTACCAAAATTTCGTAAACACGACTTATAAACCTTCTCGCCCTTTATTACACAATGATATACCACTCTGAAAGAGTGTTGGTATGAAGAACTGTATTAACAAAGGTTCAATCCGAAAGACTCGAGTCAAAAAATGGTAAGATTGCATTGGAAGAGGAACATTGGCGCGCTTGTTCGTGAATATTAGCCAAAGCGAGACATTGAAAAAAAAAGTATACATTAGGTCCCAGATACTGGTACACAAAATTTGGACGATATTAGGTATTCAAATGTTGCCCAGTATTGTCCAGTTTTAGTTAGGTTTTGGTATTCCAGTATTGTTGGTTATACCAGTATTGTTAAATTTATGTCAATATTCCAATATTGTTTTTCAAGCATACTATTTAATAACAGTTTTGATTACTTTTGGTCGTTATTCCAGTACTGTTGGTTGAACATACTGGTTCGAATTGTATTGATGGTCAAAAATACTACGTTTATACCAGTACCGTTAAACTTATGTCAATATTCCAGTATTGTTTGTCAAGCATACTATTCAATAACAGTGTTGATTACTTTTGGTCGTTATTCCGGTATTGTTGGTTGAAAATACTGGTTCGAATTGTACATTCTGTCTATTTTTGAGGGCAAACATTATGCTCCAGAATCGTAACATAAAAATAATAAACAATGTACTTTTTCAAGATGGACTTTTAAAAGTCCAGAATTACACGGTTGCTCATATAGTTGGAATAAACATATTTTTACCACTTTTTTATGGAAAGGTCAATTTATGATGAAAATATCTGGAAACTTATGTTGCTTTTGGTCAGATTTGATAGGTAATCTTGTTGGGTGTGAAATGGAACTCCGAATGTGATCAATTTTCTCATGTACTGGTAAGGGGGAAACAACAAAAACGGGTCAAAAACGTGATTTTTTGGTCAAATTTGATTTGACCCCGCCTTGTTCCAGGTCATTTCTCTTCTCAAGTCGAGTTGTCATATGGAATGTCTATCTGCAATAGAGTGATAAACAAGTGATTAAATGTCTTTGTCACGCTTGACTGAGCCAAGAGAATGCTTAGAAGCAAAGTACAAAATGATCCTTCAACGCCCCTCAATTTACAAAAATAGGGTTTTCGTGAACGTGGAAAGGTTTCCGGCGGCTTATGACATCTTAAAAGGTTTTTTGTCATATACCGTCAGGTACCATTCCACGTTCACCACGACTCTAAAAAGAATTGTTCAATACTGGAATGTCCTCAATTGACCAATACTGGTATATAATAATAATAATAATACACGGCATTAAAATACGCTATTCACCGTAGTACCATAGCGCTGGCCATTAGTATTACCGCCGTATACAAGGGAATCGTCAGAACCAGTTCACCTTAAACTAAGCCAATTGCAGCCATGACCATTGGCGCAGACCTACCAGTATCTTGGACCTAAAGTATACTTTCTCCCATGTTTTATACTCCTTAAACTCCCTTATGTCGTCACTTACAACCAGAAATGTATTGCTATGGCTGTTATCTCAGCAATTAATGGGAAAACATATACTTTAGGTACCAGATACTGGTATATACTAGTTATAAGTGACGACATAAGGGAGTTTAAGAAGTATAAAACATGTATATGGCCGGTATTCCTTAAAGTTTTGGGTTTGCGCCAATTCGACCTAAATAGCTGTTCAATACTTTTTCGGTAATGTTGGGCAATTTGATGGCCTGAGATGTTTCCGCTGACACACATAAATCCATTTCCGTTAATAAATATAGTCTTTTAATGCTGTTTTAACGCCTCTCTTAACATTTAATAAAATAGTGTTTTTTAACCTTATTATGGACAGAATTTGAATTTAAAACTGGTAAACAACACAATTTAGGATGAAACGGGGCTGAACTACAAGCCAACATTTGATTGATGTTTTTATGTGCAACGTAATACAAATTTAAGTATTTTCAGAGCGCCATTCTGGACTATATTTTGTTTTGTTTTTCATTTATGATTAACAACTTTATCTTTCGAAAA
>JXSR01S001664.1:46821-59851 GCA_000969725.1 Ophiothrix spiculata
TTGCATGTGAACTTTGACCTCGGCGCACAAGACGCGTAAAAGTGAAAAGGTTTCTGTATATACTTTAAACTGAGACGGGCCCTGGCCAGGGGATTGAGTCACGTACGAAAGTAGCATAAGAAAAGCACCATAAATATATTATTTTTATGATGTCGCGAATAACTGATAAATACAAATAAAATAAATAGCGTTATAGAATATGCATATATATAGGTTACCTTGACTTGGTCCAAGTTTTTGATGCTCAATTTCCTAATGGTCTCTCCACGGACCAGATCAGATAATCATGATAGGCCTAATCGTAACCGCGTTTCGGGTTAAAATGCGACTCTGTGAGCCTGTGCAGGTATTTTCGCACTCTAGATTTTAATATCTTCTTCTTGTTGTGGTATGTTGATTACATGCATAAATATTTCAATTATGTTTCACTCAACAGGACTCTTTGAATAAATGTGTTCAAAAAGTGCACGATCTTGAAAAACTGTATGGCTCACAACTCGTGTGGAAAATTGACCGGTATGCCGAACGCATGCAGGAAGCAAAGACCGGCAAGAAAATTACGATCTTCAGCCCACCATTCATGACGAGCAGGCATGGCTACAAACTGGCGGTTTCCCTCTGTCTCAATGGTGATGGAAAAGGTATGAAATTACATTAGTGGACCGAGGAACGATCCATGGGGAACACCACAGTAGTGCTTCTAAAATGTAATTGTACTATTGAATCTAGTATACTCAATGAGCGCTTTATCACGAAGATAAAAGTTGATTGCTGACGAAAATCACTGTATTCCAAATGTTTAGAAAGTAAACGCACAGAGAAGTTTATAGTTGTAACATGTTTTAAACACTTCTGAGTGATTATCTTAGCTCGTATTGTAATAACACAAAATTTCCGTTCTAATTGTTTAAAAAACTGTACGTTGATGTGCCACAAACATGCAACGAAATCAGACCGTTAGGAATCAAAAGGTCCCTCTGCTCTAATCATGCAAAATGTGTTACTTTGTATGTTTCAAAATGGGTTGCAGTTCTTATTTCAAACTTGGAATATATAAGCACCAAAACGGTTCACATCTTTACTAAACTTGTGATTTTTGTATAGCCTAAACTTGGTTGATTTGGTACATGGACAATTATGATCCCCTTCTTGAAAATATGTATTTTATAGACGGCACTTCAAAAATTGCATCTCTGACAGCACGAGTTACCCCCCTCCCCACTTCCCCAAGATATTGAAGCCCTGTGTTGAAGAGTCAATTTGAATTGAATCAAGAAATATCTTAATCAATATCATGACTATTTCTTGCTTATTGTTTCGTTTCGAATACAGCTAAAGGCCATTTCATGTCGATCTTCGTCTGCATTTGCCGCGGGGAATACGACGCTCTCTTACCCTGGCCCTTCTGTCATCGCTGCATCTTCACTTTGATCGATCAATGCCAAGACCCTGCTGCTCGTCGAAACATCTCGTACAATATCAGACCAAATGTGTGCAAGGAAAACAAGCCATTCTTGGGGCGCCCTATTGGAGAGCGGAATGCTAGCTTTGGAACCCAGAAGTTTGTGCCACTGAACACCCTGAAAACATTGGACTACATTCGCGATGATACCATGTTTATCAAAGTTCACGTTGATCACGACAATATGATTTTGTTGTAAATATATTAAAAGTCTGGCTCACACTATAACGAATTCATAACGGAGGGTGACGACAGTGACTCATGGTCGTAACCCTTGAATAAATCGAGTACAATTCTAGTACACATTCCTGAGGTGCAAATTTGGAACACAGATTCGAGTACAATTTAAGTACACTTCAAGTACAATTTTAAGTACAATTCGAGTACACATATTTGTACTCGAATTGTACTTAAATTCATTGTACTTGGATTTGTATTCCAAATTTGCACCTCAGGAATGTGTACTAGAAATGTACTCGATTTTTCCAGGGAAAGCAACGACAGCAGATTGCGCATGCAGTCTGCGGTAGCTAGTGAATTAGTCAGTGTCAAGAGATGGTAACACGCGATAGAGAATTCAACTTGGCAGCTTTACGTCACTTGCTGCTCCACCGTTTTCGTCATAGTGTGAGCCTACCGTTAAAATGTCTCGTTAAACACTTTGCGTAAGTAGAACCTCTGCATGTGTTACGATCATTGTTGTGCGGAAACCGATAACTTTATGTATTGCGATACATCATGCCACGGTATTATTCTTTCAGGAAACACCAAACTTGACTGAGCTAGAATGACAGGTATTGGGTTTTATAATAATCTATAGTTGGGTTTCTTTGGCGAAAACCTAAACAAGGTGATTTTGATAATAGAAACTGCATAAACAAAAGTTAGAAGTTTAAATCAAAACGAAAAAAGGCATATTCTCACGTTATTAACCACAACAATATCTGACGTCATGTGCAGCACTGCAATGCACAAACGTCATCAAAACTGTTAAGGGAGCTAGGTCAGGGTTCATATGAAATAAACATGCCATCAAACAACCTTTTCAATTCGCTAAATCTCTGAAACAGTTTCATTATGAATGTAACAGGTTTGCTTTTGGCCATTTGGCTACCAAAACGGTAACAGTAGACAGTGGGCCTATTGGTTAACCTATAAGAAGTAGAGCAAAATTATCGAGTTGGGCATCATTACCGAACGTGATGCGCGGAGATGAGTCTGAATTATGTTTGCACATGCTTCTGGGCAAACATATTCAGACACTAATGTACTTGACGCATTTGCAAATTCATCTTTACACACAGAAAACAAATTAGAATTGATTCGAAGGAGACCACAAAGTTAATAAATTGACGTTTAGACTGTTTTACCATTGCATAACAGTGTAGATGTAATTTGAAACAGATTGTTATCGTAGCATATGCTAGATGTTGAAAAAGAATTTATCTAATATTATCAAATGTAAAAACAAAAATTTATTATTATCGGCAGCTTAATTTCTTTCAATCTTGATAGTAAAATAATTGGTGGTATAACGTAAAATCGTGTATAGTATTAAATCCAGAAAATGTTTGACTATTTATATGGGTATACAACAAAGAACACGCCAGGAATGCTTTCAGAATTTTGATTACCACATTAGTGTAGAATAATAATTACTTAAATCACGTGCCACAGAGGTAATGATCTTCAAAATAATTAATTTCCCTTGATAATTGTATCATTCTATTTTATGTAAACAAAACCCCAAGAATTGTAAATAGATGTATATTAGAGAGGAAAGAAAATATATCTGTATTATACTAGAATTTACCTATGTAAAATAAAACACATATGTGCAGGTTCTTGATCGACTTCAGCATTGATCTTTTATGAAAATATAGTCAATAACATACAAAGGCTTTCATGACGGAAATCTACGACAAATACAGTTGCTTCAGTAAAGTACATGTACGACAGTCAAATTAAGGGGTTTTCTCTAAGAAAGAAATACTCCATTTCTAAAAGAAATTTAGTATTTGGTAGATTTATTTGTGCTGATAACGAATCTAAAATAAAACAAATAGGTCACCGTGCTCGTTTTTGAGATACAGGGATTTCAAAAAGTACATGTTTTCCCAATAAATCACCCGATTAACCATACAAAGTATAGGGACAACTCCAAAATGTCGATCATTATGTGCTTGTAAAAAAGTAAATCCTCCATTTATTTTTTTGATTTTTACATATGTTAAAGCACTTTTTGCGCTCTTCAAAATACTGAAATAAAAAAATAATGGTCACCGTGTTAGTTTTCAAGAAAAATGACAAAAACTGGTATTTTTTTGATAAAATTTGATTACTTTGATTGTCATCTGCGTCTGCATAATTTTCCGCGTATATATTACGCAGCGATGCGGCGCGTGATTAACCAAACGCTTTAGTATAGCATGCGTTCAGTGTGCATTGAAATTTACGCACGCAAATCGGATGCAACAATTTTTTTGACTTTTTACTATTTATGTAAAAAATCGTTATCCCGCAGTCGTGAGCAACTGCATCTCAGAGAAAACCCCTTAAGCTTTCGTCAGATTTAATGTGGCTGCGACTTCATCAGGACCGAAGTAGGAGCAGAACAAGACAATCGAGAGTTACAATTATAATATCCCGATATTGACTCCCGGTTTAACTGATGTTTGTTTCCGGATAAGCACTCGAGTTCCGCAGGTTCCGAAGTTGGTGAGACCACAAATTGAAAAAAATGGTGAAATGATTCCCTATACATGTATGAGACCATAAATCTAACAAATCTGTTCAAATGGATACCCTATCCGAGACCATACCTGTTGAAATTAATACCCTATCCGAGACCGTATGCAAATGTCTCGAAATAATTATTACAAAAAATCATAGGTAAAATGTATTATTCCCCAATTGAACACTCATGCATAAGAAGTGTTCCTAGGTATTTGAAGCATTTTTATCGGCTATTTAAGGCACCATTGTCATTAATTCAACCATTTTCTCTTCGTGTGATATCCTGTCAGAAACTAAAAAGCCAAATTTGATACCCTATCTGAGACTTGCAGAGCAGCATGTATACTTTGATACCCTATATTGCAAGTCTCGAGACCTGTCCAAGTTTCACCTTTTGGTAACGTGGGTGGTTACCCGGTCAGAATACACAGTAACCCCCCCCCCCCCCCCCCCACACACACACACACGGATATTGGCACAACCAGACGACATATTGGTAAGCTCTTATTTTGTATTGTTGTTTGCTAATGTGTCCATCCAGGAGATCTGCAATATCCTTGACGATGCCCGAAAAGCATTGATCCGAGAGTGAGGTGCAGGATTGTGTCTTTTTGACAAAATGTTCCAATTCAATGCCAGTACTCCATACATTTGTTTTCAAGAACGGCACAATTCTACAAATAGATACAATACTGCACCTTGATCTGATCCGATACGTAATCATGGTAATGACTTGAACAAATTCGTCAACTGTCTATAAGCATGAGCATATTAGTTACCATGGAACTAGAACATAACGGTTACACACCATCTCTGGATGTCAAAGTCCAGAGGGCTAAGTATCTGGGTTTGCCTTTTTGATCTACATAAAACCAACTCACATTGCCAATTCTCAAATTTCTCATGTAGTCATTACATGTCAACCAAAAACATTGTTATCAACAAATAAGTACTTTGAGTTCTCACACTATATGATGTAGAAGTGCACTGGACAAAAACAGCTGCAAGTACAATAAACAAGAAGGAATTGCAGACAAACAGTCCTGGCAACACATAAACGACCAGGTAACTTCAAGGGTTTTAACGCCGTGGAATACACCAATGCCGTGACGGCGTATCTGAGAAGATCAACAGATTTGTAATTCGTGCATGTGTAAAATAATCTTAGTCCCAGTAGAATCTAAGCCCGCCTTCCACAGACCATAAAAGAAATTTAAAGCATGAAACTAATGTTGCGCGTGTCAGCTTATTCTTTACGGTACAACCCGGACAATAAAAAACAGGGACTATAATAATGGGGCTCTCCACACATCTAGATGCATGTAGATTAAACTGGACTTCAGCAAACGATCGCATGCGCGTTAGTGACTGCGCGTGTTCATATGCGTAGTTGTGCTATTTCTACGCACACACACACCCAAGCGTGTCAATACGCGCACCTGGAGTAAAGTCAGATTGACGCACGACCGTGTGAACTTAATCTGTACTTCGAAAATCTACATTCATCTAGATACATCTACATTTGACGCTTCCGTGTGGAGAGCCCCATTATTTCTACTATACATGCTACTCAAGGACACGCAAGTTACGGGATATTCCTTTACAGCTATTCCAAAGACAACTTACCTTCGCCTTGTGCATGTTTTGTATGCTAGTAGTAAAGATTGTAACTTTGAGCCACTTCCGGGTCAAAGGTCAACAGCCAAAATTTCAAAATGAAAAAAAAAACCGATGGGAAAAGCTGGAAGTGGGGGAAGCCCGATTTTTGAACCACGATGCACGACGGGAGGTTGAAGGTCGCAAAATGGGAGGGGGTATTTTTAAATATTCGTAAAAATGAAATAGGGCCCCATAGAAAATCAATAGAGCTGTATTTCAGATCGATGCAACAAAAGAGTCGTGATATTTCAGGTGGGCTAGCTTGCAAAGATTGTGTACAAAAAGCGAAATAGAGAATTTACCGAAATAATATGCAACGTACCATCTTCCGGCAGGTTAGTTTGCCCGTCGTCTCGCATATTTTTCTTCAAAAAACGTCGACCCAACGTTGGGACCGGTGACGAGTGGGTTTGAAAGCCATGACAAAGTCGCTCGATTGAGCGAGATTTAAATATTAAACACTCTTATCAAGTAAATATGCGACAACTCATGGAAAGGAGTTATTACTGGCATAGTGGCGTTTCAAACAAACTCCCGTAATGTTAGTATCCGCTAAAACACGTTTCTATACATAAATAGGGTTCCGATGTTTTATCGCATTCTGAACACTGATTTTAAGAATTTCAACTAAAAATGAACTATAATGTTAAATAAAAGTATCGACGTTTAATTAGACACTTCAACGTGACATTGCTGATCTTGAAAAATAAGCAGAACACAATATTAAGTTAATAATACAATATATAATAAGTTAATACTGTGGGGCAAACTACACCAGAGCTTGGAATGTATACATCATAATACATACATGTACATCGATGTAGATTCCATGAATCTATCATACATAGATGTACATTCCAAGCTCTCGTGTAGTTTACCCCAATATTAGTTACAACACAAACTTTTAAAGTAAAACATCACATCAAGTTGAGACAACAAAACATTATAAACAGAGCAGTTTATCTGCCCTGATGAACTGTACCACTTTCTTATTTTTTCTGAAATATGTAAATATTTGTGTTATTCACGTCCACATCCTCTATGGGTGTACTTTAACATTTTAACGGAATTCAATTTTTTAAGTGGATTGTAAATTCCAGATTTTTAAAGTCCTTTTCTTTGCATTCCTCGGTGGTCATGTACATGTCACATTGAGTTGTCAAAACAAAAAATAAAAAGTGATAATGGAATTCCAGGGGGAGTGGGTTGTGAACAATTCTCAACCTTCTCAGTGGTTCTGAGCCACGCCTGCCTTATTACTAAAGTGAGACATAATAGAAAGCCTTCTTTTCTCTTCCAGGATTTTAAAAGGCCTAAGTAAAATTGTATGATAGAAGGTCCTTCAGATGTTTTTCCCTTCAAAGTTTTGATTATTTTCAGAAGGGGAACTGATTTTTGGCCCTCAGTCCATTTGATTTTTAACATTTCTGTGTTTTGTTTTTTTCTATCTATTCAGCCGGGGGCATTCAGTCAATGACCAAGTTTTCCGGTAATGTTCATGCGTACAGAAGAATTTAACCATTTAAGGTGTCTGGTCCATGATAGATCTGACTAACATTTGCTGGTAAAAATCGGCATAAATAATATTTTGTGCATGCGATTCAGTTTGAATACAGCATTTTTGGAGCTTTTTGGGAAAAATTAGTAAAGGGGTCTATGGGAAATGTGGCAAAAGTGACATTATTTAGTGTTGATTCAAAAAATTCCCACTGAAATATTGTGTCAATATTTTCCCACAAAATGTGCGCAAAAGTACGTTCTTTCAATAAACTAAATAAAAAGTGGGGGTCATCGACTTATTTTTCACGAAAATTGAGATAAGGTCACATTTTTTTTCTTCTTCAAAACGCTATTCTGCGTATACTGCGCATGCGTGTTGCTGCATTTGCGAAATCAAAACAACCGCGTATCATTACGCGTGAACCAGACACATTAATAGCATGTCAATTTCCTGTATCTACAGGGTGAACTCAATAAAAGCGTTATTGAGGTTCAAGGTCATGTTACTTAAAATTGGGAAATAGTTCGAAAATAATTTTCAAATATTCATAAACTATGGTATCTAGTCCGTACATGGTGATAATTTCATGTCAAACAAAGCTTGCTTTAAAGTTATTGACATTTGCGCAAAAAACACCAAATTCCTCTTTGTCCACGACCGAGGATACATTTAATGTTCACTAAAATCATAATTAGGTCTACAATCAGCATAGTTTTTAGTATTTTATGATGTTGATGCTTACCATCATTGTATACGGTGCACATCATTAACTGAGATTACTAATTGACATGTACATGTATGCATGCATCACAATAACATTAAAACTCTGGTGTATTTGCATAACAATCTAAAGAATTTATTAGGAGCGAATTTCAAATAGGCAACCATGCACAGTACATGTATTTGGTCATTATCAATTATAGGATTGGTTTGTAAGGTGGGATAGCAAGGTAGTTCATACTGTCACGAGAGAATATTTATTGCTGAATGATATTTTAGAACTGGTAGCTACGGAGGAATAACTTTCCTAATGCATGTGTACCATAATACCCAGACTATTTACACAATTAGAACAAAGTTTCACCCATATGATGCTGTTTTGAACAGGAATAAAAAGAAAACAGCAGGAAATCTAGAACAGGATGATCTGCAGTAAACATTGCTGCTGTCAATGCAAACTCAGAGCTCAGGGCCTTAGATGAGTTCTTGACACAACTTCCTTCATCACATAAGCAGAACAACATTATTTAATGTTTTTTTTTCCAATTTTTTTCCAATTTTAAGCTACGTGACCTTGCACCTCAATAACGGTTTTTATTGGTCCACCCTGTACAACACGACTTGTGTCATAGTAGCTGAGTTATACATGTACGTTACACCTTCATTAAACCATGTTTAATGGACTTGGCTGTAATAAGTAGCTAAATGTACATCCTCTTGTCTGATCGGAGCCGCAACCGATCGTCTCATAAATCAACATAAAGAATGTGGCATGTATTTCGATACTACGACCGATACTCACGTTTAGTGACTGTTATTGGATTTAAATCAGCTATAGACAAACGAAAGACTTTGAAGAGAAAGATTAGGTACCTACACGGCCATATGGCCATCCAACCCCAAAAGGCAGTTCACATTGGTTCCGATGCTCGGGTTATGACTGACATCAAGCAGATATATACTTAAGAACCAGATTTGGTTTAACCAATCCTTGCATGCGTCAAACAAGTAATCATAACTCTTCTAACTAAAACAAGTAAACTTAGCACCACTGTAGAATATAAATGTGCGTTGCAGTATCATCGATGTTCTGTCAAACCCATGTCGATTTTGAGTTGATCAAACTTAGTTTTTACGAAGTCATAAAACCTGTATTCCATATCCAGTTTTTCTCGCATAATTTCCTGTACTTGCTGTGACGGTGGAATCTTATGGATGGACTTGGTGGATTCTGTTTTGTTTTTGCCTGATTGAAAAAGGGACAAAAAACACAAAAAATCAAGACATTTTATATTATTGCATTATAAACAATTTCTTTTATAGTAGTGTTTACATCACCTCATACGATGGTATCCGTCATGGACATAAGATCCACATCTGTCAATACACCGCTGTACGTGTACGGCGATTTGGATATATTACTAGTATCTCGTAGATGCTGATTTATCTGCATCTGTATAGATAGCCATATTCTAACGCACACACACCGTTATCAATAACCGCATTTAAAGTACATCATAATTGGATTCAACACCCATTGAACATTTTGAGAAGAAATATTTTAGTCTGAGTACGAAAAACAGGCTCTTGACACTACATTATAAAGCCAAGAATTACCGGGGTACTGAAATTCACCTGCCGGAATTTCAACACCTTGAAAGGTAAGAGAGTTAGAAAGTTAACGATAGTCTGTGTAATACGAACATTCCATTTACACAAAAATATTCACTCATCAGTCGGGTAGGTAGCTTTCTACTTTTATCCGCCTGACGTTAAAATCACCCGCAGTTGGCTGACAAATGGCTGACGAGCGGTCCGGGTGCTAATATCCAAGTCTGCTTGCTACAAACGATCAGATTGTAGCTGATAGAGGTAAATTAGTCCACCACTTACCTTTGCCCTTTCGATATTCATCTACGATTCCATAAAACAAATCGGGTACTAATTTTTCCAAAACATTAAGTATAACATCAAAGTCTTCAGCAACACCAACTACCAAGTATTCGTCTTCCACCCTCTTTTTGGCTTGTTCCAATGCCCATTCTGATGGCACTCTGAAGTGAAAATAGACGCATGTTATCGTTGCTATCAGGAATATAACACATTCATGACGTGAAAATATCAGGCAAAGTACAAAGGAAGTGACATCATCATTTTTATCCACAGTAACCCTAAAAGAAGGGAAACTGTTGTAGAATTTTCCATTTTCTTAACTGACAAAATGACTAATAATTTACAAAAGTAAATTGTACACCATTTTCTTCCCATGTTGAGCAAAGGAAGTGACATCAACATTTGTATCCACAGTAACCCTAAAAGAAGGGAAGCTGGTGTAGAATTTTCCATTTTCTTAACTGACAAAATGGCTAATAATTTATAAAAGTAAATTGTACACCATTTTCTTCCCATGTTGAGCTTAGACTTGAGCTTATAGTGCAGTGTTAGTCGGCATGTTGGGTTTTTTACCAACAGTCCTTATGAGTTATCTATATGGCTTGTGCTAACAAATATGAGCTCAGAAATACATGTATGACTTTGTTATGGATCCCGTGTGTCCTCTATATACCCACCAGCCTAGAGAAACGAGAGAGTATATTTATTCTTAATGCCTGAGTCGATTATTTTTTTTTTCTCAGATGCACATTTTCAAATTAGAATTAGAAGTAGGTTACATAATTACCTGCATTTGGGATGTGTTCCACAGAAGAATGACGTCTGAACGGAGGTAACTCTAGCTGAGGTACATTCTTCACGACCCGCTAATACACATTGATCGAATGTCTGCGAAAAAGAAGTCATCACACAATGTAATGACAAATGTTATTATCATACACAAATGTATACAGCTTTCAGTTTGGAAGGAGACTCAAGGAGATTCATGGTGGACCACATTTAGAAAATTTAGGTCCGTATGCACGTAAAAAGAGGTTTAAGAGTTAGACCAGGTTTAAAGTTAGACCTGGTTTAAGTCAAATTTTGTATCACAGCTAAATATATTTTCTTCAACCAATATTGTCAAATTTTGTGTTGTTTGTAAATTTTTTGGTTGAATCTTCCATATTTTAAAGCTTTTGCATTTAAAAAATGCTTCAAAAGGTTCTTTTATGGCAGTAGTAATTTTGACTTAGACCCGGTCTAACTTAAAACCCGGTCTAAGTCTTAAACCTCTTTTGTGCATACGGACCAAAGTCTTCTATACCTACACTTTGACGGCAATAGAGCAAGCAATGTAATAAACGTGCAATGGACATGGCACTCCATCGCCGGTGTCATAGTTGTATTGGGGCGATAATTTCGATTTTCTTTTCTAGATTGTGGCAATGTAGTATAATGACGTGGAAAATTATAAGTTTGTATACGGTGCTGAAAAAATGATCAATAGTTGAAGCTTGTAAATACATGTGTAAAAATGCATTACATTTATTCCTTACCTGATTAAATATTCCTTACCTGATTAAAGAATTGCGGGTTGATGTTTTTATTAAGCTCCTTTTTGACAAACGAATCTGTAGTTTGCCCATCGCCGAATCGCAGGAAATAATATTGCGAGACCATCCTACTCAGTGGGTCACGAATAACGTTGATGTATATGGGATGTTTAGAGCTGGAATACAGAGAATAGAAAGAAGTTTTATATAATATACACTATTATGTTTAACGGCTGGTTGACATTCATGAATGGTAAAGATTGTGTCATTTGTATACAATTTATGCCGCAACAAGAATTATAGATTCAAATAGCCGTCAATCTTCAGTATAATAGTTTTTAAATTTGAACTAGACGAGTGATATTGCGGTGCGGGCCCCGATAGAAAACTTCGAATTGGAGATCGAGAGATTACGCAGTGGAGAATATAGCAACATTTAACAAAAAAGTTAAGTCTCGCACAATCGCAAGTCAACGCCCGAATATTATATATACTTGAGGTATCTTCAAGGATTGCAAGAAATCATGAAGAAATCAAAATCTCATTCAAATTCAAGAGCATGAACATGTAACATTATGGTAACATTGGTGACATTTGCAATGGCATGACCCATATAAGCTAGCCTATAAAAAAAAACCATTACCTTTCAACAGGTTGGTAACGAAAATGCCCCTCAACAGCTGCAGGAAGGCGCCCAATTCTACGAATGGCTCTATCCAATCGGTTCTTTAGAATATCTTGCCTCTGTCGAATTGAATACGTAATATCATGAAATAAATCAGCACTATCGATATATCAGCAAAATGGCCTTATTTAGGATGTCATGTTTTTACAACTAAAAATATAGCATTTATAACAAGTTGACCAAACTAATGTTTTAGTAGATTTTGACACAAATAACAAGCGGAGAAGAAAAACAGTTTGAGCTAATATACAAACAAATTGAAAATAATTTCATTTATATAGTATTTCTTGATATGATACACACCAGTCTGTATATGGATTTTATCAGGAGACTTGCCATCGTGCAATGTGTACTTCATTTCTAGATTTGGCTACTGCAAGACCACTTTCATATGTCCCATATAAAATGCATCTTGGTAGGACCGTAAAATGCGCAAAAGACCGTATATACATTCCTAAGTTGTGGGCAAGACATGCACACTAAGTTGTAATATGATCGATTGCGCAGAAATTCCCGGATTTGCGGTACTTTAAAGATGCGTTATTGGACAAACGAAAGTAGTTTATACTTAGTAAGTTATATAGTTGCAGGATTGTATCTTTTTGATATTTTCCCCATTCAATGGCAATGTTCCATTATTGTTTTCACGAATGGGATACAATACCGCACCTTGATGGAATAGCATGTTTACACTTTTGTCTGCCTGACACTAGAGATTGCAAAATAGTGCTCTCCGCCATGTGTTTGCTATTGAAGAACAAGTTTCCTATCTAGAAGAACAAGTTTGCTATAGAAGAAGAATAGGTTTAGTATAGTAGAACAAGTTTGCTATAGAAGAA
>JXSR01S001665.1:17225-30385 GCA_000969725.1 Ophiothrix spiculata
GTGTTACTTACATAAGTCAATAAATGCTACGAGACATCCAGACACATTCCATGAATTTCCAAAGTGTTTCATTTCTAAATGTTTGAATAAGCTTAATACGCTGAAGTATCCAAACTCTCTATTTCTTACTGTTTGAATAAGCTTACTACGCTGCAGTATAATCCTAACTCTCCATTTCTAACTGTTTGAATAAGCTTAACATACTGCATATCCTAGTCTCAATTCAACATTTAACTTCACTAAATCAATAGAGTTGATATATACCATGTATAGCTTTTACACATTTATGAAGTAATGAATATCAAAAGGTCTTACGAATTAAAGAAACATTGTAATGGAAGTATTCGGAAATTCAAATGTCTCAAGTAGCAAAGCCAGGCTCGTATTTGTTTTAATTCTTAACCACCTTTTCACTCTGGGCCCATCACACCCTAGTCACATAAGCCGCAAGTAGCCGTAACTCTGGTATAACATCGGTACAACGGTGAATGCTTTGCGATGCCCGGTCAGGGACCATAACTGAAGACATCATATACAAGCCGCAAGGTTTAACTCGGAATTAAATTCTTGCGGCATGCTTCCGGCGTCTCTACAGCTCATCCGGACACCAGTCGGACACCGGCCATAACTTCTTTTTGATACACCCTGTATTACAGATCCCTCATAGTAATCATGCCACTGTGCTGAAATATTGTAATCTAGATACAATCTTTTCTGTAGCCCTAGTTCCGGGCACTCAATATTGTTCAATTTATTTTCAACAACTCACCGTATCTTCTTATACAGGAGCGTGCCGTTGTTGATTAGTGATGAATCAACAGTTGATATTCAAATAAGCGCGTCACGCACGGCACAGCGTACACGGAGGTGCGTTTACGCAGTGCACATAAATCGGCGCACTGTTCATCGCGAGTCGGGAACTTTAGTACGTGCAAGGACTGGCGCTAGGGAACAGTTGAAAACGATAAAGCAACAATCATTTAAAAACTAGCATTTTGTTTCAGATTCTTCAAAGTATTTTTATTGAGATGAGTATCTGTTAAATTGAAAACATTTAGAATTTAATTCATACGTTTTCATAAAGCTTTTCGTTGTTGAAAGGTATTCAAACATGCTACAGAGTTGTTCATCGCTCATTACACGTTACTTGCCTTAAACTTTTGTACCACTGATTTTGACATTTCGCCGGTAATAAATCATCCAATATTTAGTCCACAACCCACTAAATTACCATTTTTAATACCTTGAAGGACATCAATATGCCTTGAGGTCATCATTGTGTCCTTCACAACCCTCAAAATAGATCCCATTCAAGGAAGTTATAGGGGGGAACAGGGACTCCTCCGCCATTTTGATTTCATCGCCGTGTAAATCCTATGGGACGGCAGCCATCTTGGATTGTCGCTCATGGAGGGTGAGTTATTGTACCTCCGGCATTTTACGGCTCCGCTTCGAGAGTCTTCGCTACGGATTAGCGGGAAAATTGGCGTACTTTAATCAGAGCAAGTCGCAATCCACGCTACATGAAACGCAGACACGGTTTGCGCGTGAAACAAAATGCACACGCGGTATATGCGTCAGGTGAAGATTTACGCAATCTGCCTGGATATCGGGTAAAATTCCGAATATATCCGGAGGTACAATAACTCAGCTCCATGAGCGACACAAGATTGCGGAGAATCCGTGTTCCCCCCTATAACTTCCTTGATCCCATTATAGTGGGTGGGCTAAATATTGGATGATTTATTACCAGTGATATGTCAAAATCAGTGTTACAAAAGTTTAAGGCAGGAAACATGTAATGTAATCAACAACTCTGCATCCGATGCGTCGGCGTATTTTTATCACACTCGGGTGGCTAAAGCCACCCTCGCACGATAAAAAAACGCGGACGCATGGATGCATCGTTGTTGATTAGCGATGAACAACTCTGTAGCATGTTTGAATACCTAAGTATACCATGTCTGGCACTCTCTGATTCCAACTAAAATCCCAGTTAAATCACCTTTCGCCCACTAGTTCTACTTTTTCTGTAGAAACATAGAAAAGCAGTTTAAAGTGTTACCATGGTTACTGTAGGAGTGGTAAACTTTACCAAAAAAGCAAAATCTCAAAGAGTTTTTTCCCCACCCACACCTATGTCAGTATACCGTTGTGGAGGACAACTATACAATTTATTATAATGTATATGTCACCTTAGAGAACAGAATTATTATGTTTCAAAACACTGGAGTTTAAAGGCCAGATTCCTTTCATCCGTTTGCGGCGCGGTTGCGGTGCGGTTGCGGTGCACTTTGCACTGTAAGGGTACTGGTAGTGGTATAATTTAAAGCACACGATTGAATGTTAGGAAGCTGAGTTTCAATTTTGTCCGTCCGTTAATGCGGTTTCATTTTAGCATCTTCTCTAATTGAAAAGTTTCCGCATGACCATAACGCATTCAAAACAGATGAATCGCTCCAGGGACCGATTCAGGTAAACGCATGGGTTTCTGGATAGCTGCACCGCAAACAGACCGGATAAAAGGAATCACTCTCGCTAAAAAACACATTATATCGATTCAAAACACATCCGCATGCGGAATCACATTGAAAACGGATGGTCAAAATTGAATCTCAGCTTAAACCTGATTTTATTCAATCAAATGCTTTAAATTATACAATTACCAGTACCCTTACATATTCGATGCATTTGAATCACTTAGTAGAGCTCCTCCATCAGAAGAACAGCTTAAATCTCACATGCAGACTTTGGAGCGATTCACAGTTTTAATGTATGACAGAACAAGTATTTGCTAAGGTGTTGATAATGCAAGGCAGGAACTATTCACTCAGAAGGGACGATCTATTGAATTGATACCTCCAACCTCTGCAGCACTCTTCCAGCATGCAAAGAGAGCTGTTTATCAGGCTGCCTATGTCTGGGGACAGTCCTTAATAAGATCCACAGAGTCAAGCTGACTGGGGATGGACAAAATCTAAGCATTCAAATATGTGGACACCTTTATGGACAACTCTACCAGAAGCATGTAAATCATGTCAAGAACTGATCAAATGTGGATGTAAGGAAACCCTAGGTTGCCGCGGAAGATGCAAATGTGTCAAGGCTGGAGTACCATGCACTTTATATTGTGCTTGTCATGGAGACTGTGAACAGCAATTGAATGTATTCTTTGTGGAGACTGACCACCAGTATGTGTTTACATACAGTTGTGAACATCCTGAAGTAGACTTATGTTGTGATTTTAACGATGGTATTAACCCCTTTAGACTTCATATTGTGTGTTTATGTAGATTATGAGCACCAATCAACGTCACATTATTGTCTTTTACAGAGTTTGTGGAAACTTTATATCGTGATTAATGGAACTGTGAGCCACCAGTAAATCTAATATTGTGTTTTATGGAGACTGAGGATACCAGTAGATTTAATATTGTATTTGTATGGAGACTGCATGTACACTAATAGTAAATATTGTTTATGGATATTTTGAGCATCAGTATAGACTTGTGTTTTTAAATGGAGACCGAACACCAGCAGATTTCACATACAGAAGTTGTCACGTGATGTGCAATAGACTTCTATTATGTGTTTTTATGGAGTTTTTGAGCACCAGTAGACAATCAGTATCTTCCAAAAAACTTGAACATGATTTTAATGATATGTATACTTACCTGTTACATACATTTGTAGGCTTCATGACCATATCAGATAAGCACCTACTTTTAATTCGTACAACCTATTATTATGTTCATATTGTGTCAATATTTTTGAAAATGTTATTTTTCTTATAATTAACAAATTGTCATTTTGGCAGCCATTTTGATTTACTTACTGTTACGGATAACAAAGAAAACATAATGTAGTTACAATTCTTTGAATCATACTAAATTGGTACTTGATGTCACTACACTTTATCAGAAATAATGAAATAATGGCTAAATTCCTTTGAATCGGCGGCCATTTTGAAAATATCCGCCATTTTGAATTAACATATGGTGTGTATGACCAAGTAATGCTATATTCTACCCTTTATGATATATTAAGCTAAAAGTATGTCGGTTTCTAGCCATTTTAAACCAGGTAATATGCCAATATAGCAGTTTCCTTATGACATCGGCGGCCATTTTGGATTTTGGCGGCCATCTTGAATTATGAGAAGAAATAATTTTGGCTCCCGGTCAGGTTTTGTTCAGCATGTCAAAATCTACCTTTGTACCAAATTTCATGCTTTTCACCAAAATTGAACAATTCCTCTGTATACTGTCACATATATGCAGCACTATTAGTGCAAAATGCATCGCAACCGCAACGCAAACCGATAAAAGGAATCTGACCTTTATATCAGTCTGTGCATTTAAATTGTTTAAATTTCTTCCCTGATATAATTATGTTATTATAATACCAATTAAGTCATATGTTGTATCTTATTTTACAGCATTTTGTTTTCATAATTCAACAGACACCAAGAGACACAGAGATGCGTTTCATGAATTTCAAATGTTCCATCATTTCCAGTTGTTTGTATAAGCTCTGGGTGTTGTATATATTTGGTCTAAATTTGCAAGTTTATTTCACTAAGTCAACAGAATATGTGTGCTGAATGTATCATAGATGGAAAATCATGAATACAGAAAAGGTTGTTGGAATATAAAATAGCTCATGATATTGGAATAACAAGGACAAGAAAAATACTTAAAAACATAAAGACAATAAACAAATGATTTTGCTAACTTTATATATTGTATCTAGGTTATCAAGGTTTTGATATCAAAATTCCAAGGGATGTTAAAGAAACAGGAAAAGAATCTCGGAAAAGGCTGCGGATGTTTCCTCTTATTTATTTATACTTTTCTGACAATTGTTTCACTCTTTAACACCATTATCCAAAACAATCTACTTATCCATCCCTTGATAAATAAGAAAAATGATGAGGACCAACAAAAATAGACATTATATGGAGGCTAAGCGCTACTTGCCAGTTTCAGTGTTATAAGCCTTGACTTAAACTAACATGCAAAAAATCAAGTTTGATTGAAAAAGGAAACAAAAAACACTTATTTAACTTAATAATTTCAATAACTGATTTTATTGACATGTGCTTTCCACCATTCTAAACCCACGTTAAAAGTATAACTTAACATTTTAATGTGCATATAATAAGCGATATACGAGGGGTACGTATCAAAATGTTTACACTATATAAGAAATAGAACTAGGAATGCAATTTTAATATGAGATACTTAAGGCATCTTTACACAGTTAATGTGCAAAGTAACACATTGACTGTCCACAAACCGTTTACTGTAGGAAAATCAACATTTTCAGGTTGGCCATGCTTTATTACTTCATTGTCATTCATGGACCAATTTCCATAATTTTGGTATCAATGGAAAAAGGAAACTCTACCTTTTACTATGGTATCAAATAAATAAAGTTTATTTGTGTCATTAAGATTTACTGGCCCCTGTAACCCTTCAAATGCAGGGACTTAATTATGCCGCATGTCTCAATTTCCTCCATGCGGCTTATGTGATAAGCAGGTAAGTAGCTGACATCAACAGAATCTTTCTTTCTTTCTCTCTTTCCTTCTTTCTCCTTCTTTTTCCATTGCTGATTTTACAAACTTTGATCATATTTCCTCAGTTTTCACTTATCTTAAAATGGTACTATTTTCAATTACCATTATTATCATCCCTGATCCATTTCCTTATATTATTATGATTGTTAATTATCTACATAATGTTCATAGTTATATTAGCCTACTTTACATCCATAATTGTATCTTTGGAGTAATGGGTGCCTTCAGCCACACGCCTCGCGTTTTTGAAGGCATCCATATCTCACATATGCAAATTTTTTTTCTCTATTAGAAATGTTGTATATTTATAAAGTGTTATTATATTTGTATATGTTGAGAGAAAAACAAATAAACTAATCTGAAACTAATCTGAAAGAAAGTAAAACTACTTACGAGACCTTTCTGCACCATAATGTAAATTGTAGACAAGTGACTATTCTGACAAACTTTCATTGATATAGCTCCATCCATTCTGGGTAAAGTTTAAAACTTTTTGATACCCCCTCATATATTTTACTAATTTTTTTAAATATAAAGGTGAATAATAATTTGAAATTCTTTTTCCTAGCTTTCTATACCCTGTTTGTTAACAGTTTATACCCTATAAAATGTTAACAAACAGGTAAGTATAGAAAGAGCAGGAAAATATATAATTTTGAAACTGAAAAAGGTAAAAAATGTCTGACCTTAAATTCCCTTGTAAGGTCTTTTTACAAGCATATGTTTAAGCACCTTAATATCTCAGCGATTTGTTATCACCATTGTTTGCTGTACCACTTTGCCTGTTGTGCAGTTCATTCCAGTCACACGTTGTATTTCCCTTGCTTCCCCTTCCTATATCAAGTTTGAGTAGAGAAGCGTGCCATCCGTTTACTCTGCTAGCTTGTATTACTTTGGATTAAGTTGTGGTTTATGTGTAGACTTCTGACTCAAGGACCTTTCTATCTACTCAAACACCCCATTACCGGATGCTGTAAGGCCAAAAAAAAAATTATGTTTGTTTGCCCTCCGCGACCGACCCTAAAAATGCCAAAAATTAGGGTCGCGATTTTAGTTTATTTTTTTTTTCTTCAAATGTATGTAAAATATGAAAACTCAATATTTTTGATGTAAAACGTAATATTTAGCAGTGTGAAGTCACATTTAGTAGTATAAAATGCATATTTCCTCTAAATAATGACCCACAATTTTTGATTAAGCCCGGCATTGCTTGGTATTCATGATAAAATCCATGGAATGACATCATATGTGTAGAGTAAAAAAAAAATTAAAAAAAAAAAAAGATTAACCGACCGACCGACCCAAAATTTTAATTTTTCCACTGGAGGGCAAACAAACAATATTTTTTTTTTGGCCTAATTTCCTGTACGTTCCACTGGGTAAAGAGCTTTTCTTATCTGATTTTAACTCAAACGTGAAAAATGTGGGCCATCTTTATTTTGAAGATTTTCACATTGTTATGTCCTTTTATCAAATCAACTAACTTGGCCAGAATGAGTCAACTTTCATTTCATAGATTCATTGGAATGCAAAGTTTGAAACTGATTAATATGCAAAAAGTTCTATTTAAATTTTGCTTTTTAAATATTTGGTTAGACAACAAAATTTTCAAGTTAATGGCCTGTACAGATGTAGATAGTTACTTAATGATGAGTGTTGGGGTTTACCGAAAGTTTTCAAATCTTTAATCCCTCTATAGCCATGCTTAAGTCAAACAGGGTGTATTTAGGATGTGGTTTAGCCAATTTTTATCATATCAGTTATCTCATGCCGGATGTCAGAATTTCCTGTACATTTCTCTGTGAAAGAGCCTGGTCTTATCTGATTTATGTGGAATATCATTAGTTTAGTGAATTATAATATAATTTCTGTATGAGGATTATTGAATATCAAAAAAGTTGTCAAACTTATTGTGTAGTATATTCCAGTTACAATTTGTAATTCCCCGGCCAGTCTTATATCTATAATTATGTTTACTGTATCAGTTTGCTTTTTGTGCAGTCCATCCCAGTCACACTTCCTATATCAAGTTTGAGTAGAGAAGCGTGCCATTTGTTTTGTTTATTTTCTTCTTTATACTGGGTCCATGTTCAGGTGGAAATTTAAGTATCCCCCTGTTCTTCCACATGCCATCCGTTTACTCTGCTAGCTTGTATTACTTTGGATTAAGTTGTGGTTTATGTGTAGACTACTGACTCAAGGACCTTTCTATCTACTTATACACCCCATTACCGGATGCTGTAATTTCCTGTACATTCCTCTGGGTAAAGCGCTTTTCCTATCTGATTTTAACTTAAAAGTGAGAAATATGGGCTATCTTTAGCTGTTCAAGCCACGTTAACTAACTTTGTGAATAGAAGACTTTCTTTATGCAAGTCGTCTTAATATTATGCATAGAGTTTTCAATTTTAAAGGTCCAATATCAAATCAATTGAATCTATTGGACTTTCTTAACATTTACAAGAATCAAAGTTGGAAATCAATCGTATAAGGTCCATTTTAAACCAATATTTGGGCAATCCTGAAAGAAATGTTCTAAAAATTAACATTATTTTTAAGTTTATGGTCTGTAACCACATAAATAGATGTTGAATGTTGAGATTTGTACCCAGGGGTAGGGACACTGTCATTACAAGATGACCACCATGCTCGTACACAAAAACGAGAAAAAGGGTAGTTTTATTATGAAGGGGCAATGTACTTGAGTATACTGCAAACGGTATCAAAATTTCATAAATCTGGAAATAAGAGTATAGTTTACAAAAGCTTCATACCTATTAAGGGTATGAAAATCAAATCTTTCCTTAAAACATCATTTTTAATTTTTTAAAAAAGAACAATTGAGTAATAACTTAATTAGTTTCATTTAACCCTGTATTGATGTTATGAGCAAATGTGATGTTTAAAGGGCAGTATATAGCCAAAAAGATAAGAATATCTTATGGGAAAACATTAATGAAGTCTTACTTGAAAAGGGTATGTTTTCAGACTTGATTTGAACATGGAGCTTTTAGGGTATTATAATATGAATGAAGGCTGGCTACTCATTTAGGGTCCATCTTAAAAGGCCATGTATGAGTATGGTGTCCACCTTGCAATGACAGTGGGCCCCCTGGGTATTTGTAGAAACTTTTCAATCTTTACCAGTAAGCTGTTTCCTTGAAATTGTGTGCATATTCAAGTCACATTGCCATTGCTATTGTGGTTTTTCGACATCTGTTATATGAGTAGAGAAGTACTGGGGTGGGGTACTTAGTACAAAAGGGGTTATGGGGACGTTCTGAAAATTTGGGTAGCAACATTAGGCTTTCTGGTATTCCAATTGGTCCTTTTTCTTTGCAAAATTGGGTATTTTGATGGGTTTTCTTATCTAAATTTTAGGAAATTTGCGCCAAATGCCACAAATTTGGAAATTTCTTCTCAAGACGTTGGAAAATGTTGCCAAAATAGAGCAAATTTGGACAGAAAAATAGATTAAATTTGGCTTAAAATTTAGAAGATTTGGTATATAGATGGGTAATATTTTCTTAAAAATTGGTATTTGGATGGGTGGCTTTCCAAATTTCTCAGAGGCACGTCCCTACCCAAACCAAATTTGAGCCCCCCCCCCCCCCCTGGGAAAAGTGCGCCACCTTCTGTTTGCAGTGCTAGCTGATATTACTTTGGATAAGATTGCCAGGGTTTGTCTCGAGGACCTTTTTATCTACTTCAGTTATCTCATGATGGATGTCAGAATTTCCTGTATATTTTTCTGTGAAAGGAGCTTTATCTTATATGAATTATCGTAAATATGACCTATGTGAAGTGTCTTTGGTTTAGTGACTAGTACAGAAGTGTGCTCTCTTTACTTTCTTTCTCAGTGTGTATAATATATGTAGACTAAGTTGAGGTTTACATATTGTTGGTTTATCTCAAGGATCAATCTATTTTGGGTATCTCAAGTAGATAAAAGAACTTTTTACATCTAAATGTCACAAATTTCAATCTCAGGCCTTAGCATAAACTAAAACCCTGAAGGGGGATATTTTGCCTATATAATTACACTCTTTGTATCTGAGACAAATATACCAGCTTTGTATAGCTAATGCTCACTCCTCACACCTAAATATAACTTTCACACACGGGGGACCGCTCGAAGAAAAAAGTGGTATGCATGCTCGTCAGATCACCTCAAATCGGACCCTAAATGTCGAAACCATGTAGAGCAAATTCCAAACCTTAATGTCATAAAATGTTCAAAATCATACCCCTAACTGTCGCAATGTCGTAATGCACTAAAATGGACCCCTAAATGTCAAAATGGACATTTGACCCATTAATGGCGTAACACACTGAAATGGACCCTTAACGGAGTATTACCCTGAAAAGGCACCCCTTTTTCTAAAGACGTCGACAACGCCAAAGGGGCAAAATCCGACCCTTTTTCGACGTTTTTTCTGATGAGCATGCGTACCACTTTTATCTTCGAGCGGCCCCGGGCTTTCAAAACAATCTGTCACACTTTGGATGCTATATACATACCTAATAGAACCAGCCAAAGGCTACCTCCATGTTTCTAACACATAGTGCAGATTCAATTATCTTAATGTCAGCATTTTGTCCGGATATTCACAAATGTTGTTAATGCAAAAGGACTTGAAGGTATTTTGAAAATACAGAAGGGATCTGTACTTCAGGGTCAGTCTAAGGCTATCTGGCTGCATATATCTCTGATGCTGAATGCAGATTCCAAGCCACGATTATCCTCAGCCATTTCAGACAACTTTCTGCTACTGCTATTGTAGTAATAAATGGGACATTCACCGGAGTCGGCCCTCATTTGGTAAAACTATCTAACATGAAGTACAAGGATTTGAGATAATCGCATTTGAAATTCAAAGATATGACGTTTGATAATTTTATGCTGTTAAGTGTTTTCGGTCATTTCAATAAAAATATATTTTGGAAAAACATATCCAAACATATATAATTTTCACCAATTAATAGAAACTTTACAGCCAATTTTGTGGAATTAGAGAGTTTTACCCAATAAACATATTATTCTCCTTTGTTGACTCTGATCTGGTAAAACTATCTAACTTCGGTCAAAATTGCACTGGTATTATCTTCATTGATTTAAGTTATCGTTATGTATCTCTCATTAAGTATGCTAAAACATTTTGTTTATTTCTTATTTGTCATACCATAACCTTGATATCTTTTATATTAGCTTCATGACGAAATTAAATGAATTTTACGTTTGGCTATTTTACCATGTGGAATATATTCAGATGAATGTACTAAAAAGATAGATAGTTTTACCATAATGAAAGAAGAGGGACAATGTTCTATCTAGAAGATAGAGAATTTTACAAAATCAAAAAGGGAGTAGGGATAGTCTATCTTAAAGATAGATAGTTTTACTAAGTTAAAGAGGGAGAAAGTGACAAAAGTACTTTAGATAGAAAAAATTATTTTGAAAACGAAAGCTTGTAGGGATTTTTCGTGACCATCAATGGAAAGAACGCCCCAAAATTAAAGAAAGTCTGTTAACTGAAAATTGGCGAAAATTGAGTTAGACAGTTTTACCAAACCAGGGCCGCGCTCTTAATTATGCCCATCAGTTGTAATTTAACCATACATAATAAATCAAGCTTCATCATTTGTTTATAAATAAATAAAAGGAATGTGACTGCAACCACAGTGACAACAAACATCCTTTTTCTACATGAAACAAATGAAACAAATACATTGGTCAAAAAGTTCGTTAAAATTTAAGCCATCTCCATTAAGACATAAGTAAAACAAATACAACTCATAAATATTTCACTAAATGTAATATAAACAAAATCAAAAATCACTATACAATGTATATTGTTCTGGTTCACTCTATGAATTTCCAACTGATAAGTTATATGATTACTGAAGGGTGCGGTAATAGGGGTGCGATAGTTTTTCATTTTTTTCCCTGCGTGAGCGTTACATGCAAAAAGGGGAAGTAGGCTAAATAATGTCACACACATAAGGTTGAACTGTCCAATTATATTTCATGGTTGCCTGATAAATATTTATGAGGTATATAGTAATAAAAGATATCAGAGTAAACAGGTGGCAGGCTTCTGTACTCAAACTTGATACATAAGGAGTAGCTAAAGAAATGTGACTGAAATGTACTCACAAGAAGGATACTGGGCTGAGACATCAGACCTCATGGTCCAATTTAGTACAAGATATCAGAGTAAACAGGTGGAATGCTTCTGTACTTAAACTTGATACATAAGGACTAGCTGAGGAAATGTGTCCGGAATGTACACACACAATGGATACTGGGCTGAGACATCAGACCTCATGGTCCAATTTAGTACAAGATATCAGAGTAAACAGGTGGAATGCTTCTGTACTCAAACTTGATACATAAGAACTAGCTGAGGAAATGTAACTGAAATGTACACACAAGAAGGATACTGGGCTGAGACATCAGACCTCATGGTCCAAATTAGTACAAGATATTAGAGTAAACAGGTGGAATGCTTCTGTACTCAAACTTGATACATAAGAATTAGCTGAGGAAATGTGACTGAAATGTATACACAAGAAGGATACTGGGCTGAGACATCAGACCTCATGGTCCAAATTAGTACAAGATATCAGAGTAAACAGGTGGAATGCTTATGTACTTAAACTTGATACATAAGAACTAGCTGAGGAAATGTAACTGAAATGTACACACAAGAAGGATACTGGGCTAAGACATCAGACCTCATGGTCCAATTTAGTACAAGATACAGAGTACACAGGTGGAATGCTTCTGTACTCAAACTTGATACAGAAGGACTACCTGAGGAAATGTGACTGAAATGTACACACAAGAAGGAGATTGGGCTGAGACATCATACCTCATGGTCCAAAGTTGTACAAGATATCAGAGTAAACAGGTGGAATGCTTCTGTACTCAAACTTGATACATAAGGACTAGCTGAGGAAATGTAACTGAAATGTACACACAAGAAGGATACTGGGCTAAGACATAAGGTTTCATGGTCCAATTTAGTACAAGATATCAGAGTGAACAGGTGGAATACTTCTGTACTTAAATTTGATACATAAGGACTAGCTGAGGAAATGTGTCCGGAATGTACACACACAATTAAGTTTGAGCTGAAAAAATTGGAGCTTTGAAAGTTACTTTTAAGTTAAGAGTAGAATCAACTCCCATTTTCAGATTTTGTTTATACTCGTAAAAGTTTTGATCATTTGATAAAAGTATATACAAGTGAAAGAAAATTTGATGAAGAATGTGATTTTGACGAGGTGTATATATTTTGAGTAAATTGGCAACTTATGAAAATTATTCAGGAAATATTTGTTTCATACTCAAGACCATTTGTGACCCATCATATCGAAAAGTACCTTAAAATGAAAATTGATTTTTTGGTCTCATCTGAAAGATTATATTTTAAGCTTTAAAATGACACCTTGCTTTTAGTTATTGGATGGTCGATTGTAAAGTTACATCCAAATTGGTAAAAGGCATCAAGCTGATTCAGAAAATTATAGTTCTGAGAAAATCAAGTTTAAAGTTTCTGTACTGGTAAAACTT
>JXSR01S001665.1:57097-70797 GCA_000969725.1 Ophiothrix spiculata
AACTGAATCATGTTAAAAATGAGGGTCTAGTGAACTGCCTGGAGGCCTGAAAAAGGGGGTCTTGACCGCCGGACATAGGTACCCTGCTCATATATATGTAAGTGAGCCCCCCGGGTTCTGGAAGTGAGCATTTGCAGCTCCAGAGGAATTTGGACCCTTTTCCCAGTTTGGAGAGGTCGTAAAAATCCAGCGGTAATTGAAATTCACAGCGGAAGTTTTGTTTCGCGTGTTGCTTCCCCTTGACGATGCCTTGGAGTCTTAGTATAAAAGAAGGTTCAGCTGGATGTTAACATATGGCTTCTACCTTGGTGTCAAAATGCTTCTTTTTTGCAGTTCCTTTTGTCATCTGATACCATAAAGCTAAATATTTATAATTTTTTTTATACTGTGCGATGATGATACATGGCTCCTGGAAATGTTAAATAAATCTTTCCATTGTTTCAATGATACCTGCCTTTTCCAGGTATTGGTCAATCATGATACTCGTTTCTCCATTGACAAATGAGGTGTTATGTTTGCTTTAAATTACCATATTCCTACAACCACTGCTAACAGGTACCAGCCCTTAAGAGTGCTTTCAAATGACCCGCTAAATGAGTTTCCTGAACGATTACCTAATAAAATATATTAAATGATTTTGACATATGAAAAGGAACCAGATTTAGGTTAAAATAATCTCGAAAACAAAGACACTTATAATTGAACAAATATAATGATTAAAATAATGTCGTTCTTCATTAGGCCCCAAAAAAAAAAAATGTTTGTTTGCCCTTAATGACCAAAAATTGGAGGGTCGGTAGGTCGATCCTTTTTTTTTTTTTTTTTTTTTAATGGGATCTCATAGCCAGCCCAAATGCCTAAATCTAATCGCAACTGAGATGACAAATTTTCCACAACAATATTTTCCTAAAATTGAATGATTGGAGCTTGAAAACACGCCGCGTAATTTATTAGAAATTGTTTCTGCACTTTTGGGAATCAAAATATGCAACAATTAATGAATTTTTTTGACGTTATGAAAAAAATTAAAAAAAAACCCGACCCACGATTTTCGTGTTTTTTTGGGTCGGTCGCGGAGGGCAAACAAACAATTTTTTTTTTGGCCTTACTATGCTGCAAATCGCCGTTGAAATTTTACAACTCTAACCCAAACTGGGAAAAGTGTCCAAACCACTGTGGAGCTTCAAACGCTCACTTCCAGAAAACTAATGCATGGATTTTCTTCATTTTTGCACCACTAGTACAGCAAATCAAGACATCAGGCATGATTGTCAGCAAGTTTCATTGTCTGAAATAATTTTTTGAATTTTGGTTTTTGAAATGTGTGGCGTTGTAATCTTGATAAATTCATTGTGGGACACACTGTAGTGTGCACTTACTTGTAGCGATTGTGTCACAAATGGATACGATTGTGTTTTTTTCCAAGGAATTTTTATAGGGGAATTGGGAAACGTCGCCTTCTTGTGTCGCTCATTGACTGGAGTTATGGTAACTCCGGATATATATTCAGAGTGTGGCCTGATATCTAGGCAGATCATATAAATTTTCACTTGTTACATGTGCAGAATGCGACTTGCTCTGATCAAAGTACGCCAATTTTCCTGCTAATCCGTTACGAAGACTCTCGTAGTGTTGCACGCTGAGCCGTAAAATGCTAGAGGTTACAATAACTAACCATCCATGGACCATGAGCAACATTCCAAGATGGCTGCTGTCCCATAGGACACGGAGGTGAAATCAAAATGGCGGCGAGTACCGATTCCCCTTTTTTAAATTCCTTGTTTTTTTCTGATGGTCTGTTTTTTATTTGTTTGCATACAGTTGATGCTCAGTAAGGTTTGAAGAGAAGGAGGAACAAAATGGATGAAGCCAGGCGACAGCGGCAGTTCAGCATTGTGGAACGGCTGGAGAACCTCAAGTGAGTAAGACAGACACCCAACAAATTGAAGGACTAGCTCAGAGAGTCCAGTTTTAGTTTCTCATTGCCCACCCACGCTTCATTTTGGGCCCTAGTACATTTTTTGGCTCAATATTTATTTTCAAGTATGCACTTGAGATTATTTTAAAATTAATTTTGAATATTGGAACATTTTACTGGCATGAGATCTTACCTATTTTTCAGTGCTTTCCCACATTTTGAGGTCAAAATATGTCCTCACTGTGTTCAATGTGAATCTGAATTAAATTATTAGGACAATTTAAAGTCTAATGAGTTGGTTTAATGCTATTTTATTCATCAAAAGCTAAAAATAAGCTCATTTTTGACGTTAAATTTGTGTTTACAAATGCCTAAAATCCACTTGATTACTTCCAAACTTTTGCACATGCAGATGTAAAGTAATATCGGCAATGCATATGGTAATGCAATCAAATGTAGAAACGTTGCTCTTTTTCAACCTATTTAAATTGCTTGTGACAATCGCCCGGTTAGAATTCAAGGTTCCACGGAGGATTATTTAATATTTATATGGTGTTAAAGTTAATGTTAGAAATTGGGGGACCAACAATACAATAAGAGAAAAAGGAGTGAGGTACTGGATTGTCTTTTTGACAAAACTTCCCCATTAAATGGCAATTATCCATTCATTTTTTTTGGAGAACGGCGCAATTCTTCCAATAGATCTACAATACTGCACCAAAGTAGTATGGAGTTCCCTATTATATTTCGGTGTACCACAACTGGCGACATTTAAGTCAGTGCTAAACTGGGGAAAAAAATGGAACTTATACACCAACTTTTAGAGAGAAGTCGTTTTTGTGATTCAATTATATGTAAACAGTTATTAGGTAGCTACATTAGTCAGGTGCTCACAGTGTGGAAGGTCCCAAGTTTAAGTAGTGACAAAGTAGAGTGCTTGAAATGGTGGGAAAATGGTCTTGGACAAGCTACTCTAATGGTTACTTGTCTCGTGCAATCTAAACGAAATTCAGATATGTGATCTTGGTTTTGATGGATCCATAAATGTGAGCTGATCAAAGTTTAGCACCCTATACGGAACCTAAAATGATGGATCAACACCTGTGAAGGGGTCAGTTTGAATTTTGAATAACCTTCCTTCAAGACTTTGCCTTTCTTCACCCGCACTGATTAATTGTAAGGTCAAGATTTCACACATGCTTCCCAGAAAATATAGGCGCAAGTTTCACCTTATCATGGCAAATGTGAATAGGTAAAGCATCACCCTTCCAATCATTTGCATCTACTTCATTTGGTTTCGTTTTCATGGGCTAGGCTTCACCATGTTTGGCTCTTTAAGCAATTTGTATACTTCAAAGTTTTCTAACATCAATCTCTGCCGAAGCACCAGTCTGAAAAAAGCTTAGGGGCTGGTGATAATACTAGAAAATGCATGCACAGGTTTTTATGGCCTGGGCCAAAATGACTGAAATGAGACAGACCATGCATTTCATGGGCTGCCTCTCAAAAGCAGAAAACATTTGGAGCATGAGTCTATCAGCCCCAAACTCACCGATCCCTCCCAAGACAACAGGAAGACGATAGACAATAAACACCGCACACACACCCTCACACTCCCTCAATAAGAAATTTGCCTTAGTCCAAATACGTCATAGACCTGAGCTAGCTGTGATCACTTTACCATGGCAGCGCCTGCTATAATGCTAGACCTGGCACCATGACTTGACTTGTCAAGTCATGGTAAATGCTATGTAGTAAAACTGCCATTTAAGCCTGTGTATACAGACCATCTTGGGACTAAGTCCACACCTCAAATTCAGCCAAAATATTTAAGTTGCTCACTAATTTTATGATTAGTATGCTTCTTGAGAGTCTTGTGCATCTCGTTATAGGTGATTTGTTAACATTTAGAATAAAAAAGTATGATTTTGGGTTTCCGAATTTGACAACCTCATCTTTGTTTACATCCAAATTTTCGGGTTATAAATTTCAGTTTTTGCTTTAAATTAGTTCTGTAATGATTATAGACTATTTAAGAATGCTGTCTATGCTGAGAGGATTTTTTTTAAATAGTTTTTTTATTTTTCAAATATTTCATGTCAAAAACTAGGAAAGCTTAAATGGCAGTTTTACTACACACACATTTGCCATGACTTGACTGTTAAGTCAAGCCATGGTGCCAGGTGGGGGTTGGGCACTGTCATTGCAAGGTGGACACCATGCTCATATAGACTTTCAAAGTTGACCCTAAATGGGTATTTATCCTTCGTCCATATGATACCCTAAACAAGTATTTTGTCATTTTTTCCCATCCTAAACAAGTATGTTCCAATCAAGTCTGAAAACATACCCTTTCAAGTAAGCCTTGAAATTAAATATACCCTTTTCAAGTAAGCCTTCAAATTATGTTTTATTTATAAAACATAATTTGATGATAAGATGTTTAACCTATGTACCACAACACAAAACAAGCAGTCAAGTTAGCTCAATTGGTAAGGCGCTCGCTTGCGGTGCGAAAGGTCCCGAGTTTAAACCCAGCTGGTGCCAAAAGTTGAGTGTGCTTGAAATTCCCTTGGACAAGGAACTAACTGCTAATTGTCTCGTGGAAACCTGTACGAAACTCAGGGACCTGATCCGGGCAGCGATGGTGCGTATGTGGGCTGATCAAGGTTCAGCGCCCCTAGAGGTTGCCGCTGAACCTGAAATGATGCTTGGTGTGGAATGGAGCTTAGGTCAGCGAACACCTGTAAAGTGTGCAGAGGCCGAGTGGAATTACAAATCTGGGAGGCATAGCGCACTAAAAATCCCCAGTATGTATTTATTTTTATTTATCATTAAAGGTGCAATTCATGATTTTGATGTGACAAAAACCTCACCTTTTTTTTAACTAAATGAAACACAGAGTACAACATCAATATACTGAAAATTTCACTTGATTCCGACCATTCGTTTCCAAGTTACAAGCTTTTCAGTATTTTTAAAATCCCCATAGGCTACTGTGTTGTAATAACTGTCGGGCCCCGACAATAATTAGAAAATGACACATTTCTCAAAATGCAAGCACATATGAAAGAATGGATTTGGGATCGTATAAACATATAATACCAGTTGAGGATTCGTATAAGCTGAAAAACTTAATTTTGATAGAGTTGGAGGTGACCTTGAGGGCAAAAAGTGGATCATGAATTGCCCCTTTAAATAAGAGAGTAAAATGAGACTTGCTGTGACAACTCTTGTTTCATTTCCCCTCAGAACTGATTTCTGTTGGCTTATCATAGTTTTGAACAAGGCCGACATACTGTTCTCTTGAATCATGAAACGAAAACCTACAAAATGTAAGCCATGTTTGAAAGGGTCAGTCCTTCAAACAACTTATGCACTGCGTTCAGTTCCCGATGTCGTGAAAGGGAGAGCGAAAGCGCAACGTCAAGGACTGGGAGCAGATCTGACTGGGAGTATACTTTACCAGTCGTCAACATGGTCAAACAAAATTGCGATAGTTGCCAAATACAACAGGGTGCCGCTGATATTTTATTTTCCGTCCGGATTTTACTTTACGGAACTTTAAATTTTCAGACATTTTGGAAATATTTATGTCTAAAATACTTCATTTTCACGCCATGCAAAATAACCTTTTGTATCCAATCTTAATTGCAAATTTAGTATACCCTTTTTTGCAATTTTGATACCCTTTCCAATGTATGCGCGCCTTTTTTACTTGTTTTCAGGATGCGCATGGTGTCCCCCTTACAATGGCAGTGACCCGGGGGGGGGGGGGGGGCACATAGCGATAGTTGGATCTGGAAGCAGGAGGTGGGTGTCAATCCAGGTGAAAATCCGCCATTTTTGACTTGCAGATTTCCGAGGCGTTAGTTTTTAAATGAAGAATTGGTCAAAGGGTTATAATGTGTACCCTATCCCCACTGAATCTGACAATATCCCATTCCAACAAGTTAAGAAATTCCAAGTCCAAATACGTCATAGACCCGAGTTAGCTATGATCACAAATTCGCTGCCATACCATGGCCTGCTCAGTGGCTTGACATAGTGATAATTGGATCGGGAAGCAGGAGGTTGTTTGTTCGAGATGAATATCTGGCATTATTGACTTGCAATTTCCGAGGAGATATTTTTAAACGAAGAAGTTGTTAAAAGTGTTAGGGAAAAAATCCACTTATTAATTATCAAAGTATTTCAAAATTAAACATTGGGTGTAAACCTTTGAAAAGCTAGAGATTTCACCATTCACCAAATTTATTATTGTACCGGTACTTATATTTCATGAGCCAAATATTCATAGAATATTGTATTATGAGTTAAAACACATGACCTTTGCTTTGTACATATTTTGTAGTCTGTGTAAACTACATAACGGAAGTTGTCTCAGTATTGAGATCATATTTATCAATGAACTAGAGCTGAGTGAGAGCAAGGCCCAAGTCTAAATCTATGTGTTTCACTTTGAGCCATAAATGGTGTAGGAATTCATGAGTGAGAAAAAGTCCCAAGTCCACATTCTCATATTCAATCAATCAATGATACACAGTACTTGCATGAAATGCATACCCCATGAAGGAGAAATTTGTACATATGGTGGCATTTCATTAGGTGGGTATGCTAAAAAGGTGGTGTTGTTACATTTTTTCGTGGGTTCTCGAACTTAATTTGATGTAAATTCACTATTCCTTGGCCTATTGACTTGTTTTATGTCTCATTTAAAAGCTTACAGTTTCTGCTATTTGTGGCAGTAATTTGGTCTTCATGGGTTACATAATTTAAGAGAAACAATGGTTTGAACTTGGCAGTACAAGGGTGGTGGTGCCTAAGGATGCGGTGCCTACGGATGCGGTATATACCCAAATTGAGACAATATCGCCATTTTGGAAGGTTTGACACTGCTGGAACATTCACAAATGGATTCTGTGACCTCAAATACATACAGATAGTCACCAACATGGCTAAAATTTGGTATATAATTACAGTAATTGGCAAATTTATCATTTTTAGACCTTATTCACACCCCCTCCCAACTCGATCAGTTTTTTGGGCAGCACCTTCTCATTTTTTGTCCGATTTTGACAAATTTGGTGTCAAAATGTTCAGGGGATCAAGCTGCATCAAATACGAATTAGGACAGAATGATTTGAAACATCACCATTTTCTCCCCTTGTATAGCCCGCCTCTAATTAATTGAAGGTCATCAACACCAAGACCCTAAAGGGTCTGTTTCAAGTTTAATGCATTAAAGTAACTATTAAAGTGTTTAGAACATATCATGAAAAAATGAACTGTTTACCATTAATCATTCCAATTTATGACTTGCTTTAGTAAAAATATGCAATTTTGAGAAAAACGCGTTTGAAAATTACAGTTTGCATTGCCGTCTATTGGGTAATTAACCCAAAACAAAAAGTGATATTTGGTTAAAAAGTGACTTGAATTGAAAGAGATCAATAATATTAACATCATATCAAACAATTGTTTTTTTGACCATTTTGACCATGTAACTCATTTTTGACCCACCTCATGAAATGCGACCATATACTTCTTGTAATTGGGCAGTGTCTAGCTGGGTTTATTGTTGGGGGCAAAGAACATATGAGACTCAAAAGGTACACCCAAACCTGAAATTCCTCTTTAGGTCTTCCAATAGAATCGCAAAATACCTAATATGTCAGCCTGATTTGTGAGTCCCTCAGTCATTCAGTCTGATGCAGTGTGTGGGTTGCCTCCCAGGGGGCACTCACATTTGTGGGCAGGGTATTTATGTCGGGCTCAAGACCCCCCCTTTTCAGGCCGCTAGGCCGCTGACTAGATCCCCATTTTCAGCATGATTCAGTTCTTTTGCCCCCGTTTTTGAGAAAACCTAAACAATTTTAGCTCTAACTGCAAATATTGTTCAGGAAATGCGAAAATTTTCGGCACAGGAGGCTATTTTTAAAGGTCCATTTTTTACAGAAATCAGTTCATCAAATCCCCCCATTCCTACCATTTTCAAAGTTGAGTGCTGCCCCCAGGGTTGCCTGTGAAACATTTGGTAACTAAATAGTAAATGATTGATACTTTTTCAATCTACATACATAATAGGGCCCACTCTTTAAGGCCAGAAATGGGATTTTGATGAAACTTGGTCAAAGGAAGGATATAAATTTCTTCTTATAAGATCTGAGAAAGGTTTTATCAAACCAACATGCTAATATTAAAGCATTTTATTTAATTAACAGGTGCCATCCAAAGTTTCAAAAATCATGAAATATTAGTTTTATATAGAGTCTTATATATAATATCAATATATAACATGTGGTCAAATTATAAGGACAGGAGAGCCATTGTAAAAATCTTGTATACATGTACAAAAGTATAGGCCTACAAACTTCAGCATTTCAAATGCCCATATCTGTTCTTTAAGGCTGCGATCACACGGTATACGGTATTCGCTATAGGCTATTCGATGGCTATATTTTATATTGGCACGGCGAGCTATACGTTTTTTCGAATAGTGCCCTCTTATGTGACCCGGTAGCATCAAATTCACGTGTTCGATTGCATCTATATGCGTGCCCAAGTAAAATCGTGCACCGTATACCCGAATAGAGCAGGGTTCGTACGGTCCTTGAGAGTCCTTGAAAATCCTTGAATTTGAAAACACCTTTTCAAGGCCTTGAAAGTCCTGGAAATTTGCACAGAGTCCTTGAAAGTCCTTGAAAATTGATAATTTATGGCTAACTGATCCCAAATTCAGCGAGTGGATTGATGTCGGCAGGAACAAGAGTTCAGCATACTGCAAATTATGCTGTGGTAAGTCCTTGAAAATCATGCTTTTGGACCTTGAAAGTCATTGAAAAGTCCTTGAATTTTAAAGGCTCCAAGGTGTACGAACCCTGAGTATAGTTCTATGTGATGGCAGCCTTCTTTTAAACTTCAAAACAGCTAGGCTGAAGAAGATTTTTAACATTTGTCCAAATAAAAAATCATTGTCATAAAGAGGTGTGTCAACAGCCCAGTTTGAGCTTGATTTTCCCAGCCTGAGACTGGAGTTTCCTGTTGAAAGGGTAAAAACCAGATAATTAAGCAAGATTTTACCTGTCATAGCCTTCAGAGGGGGCAGTCTATGGGCAGTCTATGCCCCCTCCCCTGTGGAGCTGCCTCTGATTGGGCCTTTGTTTCACCCACCCATCCTATGTTTAGTCCCAGAAGATAAAGGCGATCCTGTTGATGATAACAGGAATAGAAGCTGACCTTTTGACCCTTGTGTGATACATAATGTAGTTGTTAGCTTTCAGGAAAACCGGTTCAGTTAAAATGTTTAAAAAAAGTGACACAATTACCATATTCTAGAATATTTTTGAATTTGATTCTTGTTTACTGTGCACAGTCTTTAACGCTGTGTATCATCACAAATATTTTTGATTGATCTGGCACCTAATTTAGGCCTTAAAAAAGAAATTGTTTGATTGGCGTAACATAGAAAAACAAATAGGATAGGTAGGTCGGATTTAAAATTTCAAGTCTATGTTTCACATACAAGAACACAAAATATACGACACATAAATACAAAAACATCTTCACTTTTTCTGTAACACATCTTTTATTTGTCATTTTGAATGTCCTGCAAGCCATATCTCGGTGCCCCCATGAATTGATTCCCGTCAAATTTGGGATTTGGAGGTTTTTTTACTATGCTCAAAAAATATAAATATTTATGGTCGGTGGTAAAAATAGGGTCGGTCGGGTTACGCCAATCAAACAATTATTTTTTTAAGCCTTATCCTGAAACCACTGATAATTATTGATTAGAAGTTGATTATTGTCAGTGAAAAATCAATGCAACGATGTGGTAAAATAAATTTAATCAAACACTTTATGTATATGCAGTCCAGAATGTTACATAAAATTATCATTCTATAATTACATTAGGCCGCATAAAAAAAATCAAGTTGTTTCTCGTCCCCTCCCTCGCAAGGGTAGCGCTAGACCCAAAATCATGCGAGTCCCATGGGACTTAAAGCATGTAAGAAATACAATAAAGTTCAGAAGTTGGTGATCATGAGTCCGGGACTCAGATACTCAGCCTAGCGCTAACCTTGCTCCCTCCTCACTTTTTGGTGCCGCACCACTTTTTTTTTTTTGTGTGCAAAAATGCTAAAAAGGTTAAAATTCAGCTACATCGTTCAAATATCAAGACCCCGCTTTAATCCTGTTTAAAGGATTCTTTTAATTGTTGATGTTTTTAACAACGGAACTATCTAACTATATCAAATCGAGTTAAAAGGCAGCAACTGAATGTGCAGTCAGCATCTACCAAGGGTAAACCTGGATTGTTCAGGCCCTCCCCAACCTTTAAAACACCTCCCTCCCTCCTCACATTTTGAGAAACCTTTGGACGAGAAACAACTTGTTTTTTTTATGCGGCCTTACAATAAAGTAAACTTGACATTTAAAAGGTGGCTTTGCACAGAATGGGGGGGGGGGGGGTCTCTGCTTAATTATGCTTTATATCTCAATAAGTTAGTGCATGGGTGCCATTACGTTTTTGGAAAGAACTATATAAGGGTCACACCATATATATGTAAAAAAATAAATGAATACAGCCACTTTAAATTAAGTTCTGTTTTTGCCTGGATTTTTATGATGTTACCATGCAAGTCATGAAATAGCAAAGAGTAGTAAAACATGCTGTTTTTCAAATGGATTTTTCTCAAAAAAACACATAGGTGACCCTTTTTTCTAGACATAATTTTAGTGTCTGACTGATCCACCCAGGATCAGAATCTGCTGATTCTGAACCTTAGTTAGTTTAAAATCGGCCAACTCCCTTTAATGTACCGTATTTAACAAGGTCAATAGATTTCCGTATTTAACTCGGTGAATCCAATGATTTTTGGCAAAAATATGTAATGGTTATAATACTTTGATACTTGCCTGTTGGTTTTTGTAAGCCTAGTTGATACTAAAAATGCCCTTTTGCACTTTTCTTACGGTTCATTGAATTGATTTGTGAGATCGGAAAATTTTAGATTTGTTCATAATTCCAATTATGGGGGCGGCGTAGTGTAGTGGTTAGCAATCTCGCCTTGCACGCATTGGGCCCGGGTTCGATTCCCGGTGAGGGTTGCCTTGCCGGAATGGAATCTCGGAAACTTTGCTAAGATGTTTGTCTGACTTGGTGGGAGCATTGGGTCAGATATTCGATCTTCTCCGCCCCTTACATGAAGTATTTAGAGTTGGGTGAATATTTCATGAGAGATTGTCGTCCTTCGGAGGGGACGTAAAGCCGTCGGTCCCATGTACGGAAGAGTCATACCTGTACATGTAATCGCAGTCAGTATCGTAAAGAGTAGGGTATTCTACCCCTGATTGTTCCCAACCCCGTTCTGGTCATTGTAGGGGTACCCCTTGTAGAGTGTTTATCACTGTTGGGTATACCCGTGAGGATCACTCACTCTAAAGTGTAATAAATAAAAATAAATAAAATAAAATTCAGATCTGATAAGATTAAAATCGGTGCAATAATCAGATCCATCCGATCAGACCGGGCAGACACTAAAATGAAAACACCTAAGGCCTAGGCCTATATCAAAAAATAAGAAAAAATGAAGGAATTCTTACTGCACTAAGCAAATCTATCAAGGTTGACTAGTTCTATATTAAATATATTGATAATTTTTGGGAAATATTTTTGACAAATTGCTTGAAATGTATTGCAAAAGTGCAGAATGCTTTGTAAAGTTTACCGAACCCACACTGGATTGATATGGCCATATGTCATGAACTCGCCTACTTTTGCGTTACATGCCTTATTATTCATTGTATGTCACCAACTGATGTTCAAACTTAGATATTTCACTTAAACTTCACTGAAATGTAACAAAAGTATATATATTTGGAAAGCTAAAGCTGTGTGCATTGCATCTCGTTATATAGGGTGACCTTGAAAATATACAGGGTGAAACATTTATTTTTTGATCAAAATGAACTGTTACTTCTGTGATGCAAATTTTTCAAGTGTTATTAGAAATCTTCTTATTACTCACATAATTTGGTGCAAGAACAGATCTGCTAACAGAGTGTGGGTAAAGTATTACATTATTGTACAGCGTTTTTACTGTATAGGGTGTTCCAAAAAACAAAGCATGTTGTTTCCAATTAAAACAATTTTTGAACTAAAAAAATGAAGCTCAACCCTGTACACAAATATGGACTGCATTTTTGAATTCCTCATCAAATTTCCTTTCAGAATATGTATACATTGACCTTGATAGGGTTAGAAATTAAAAAGTTACAGCAAAAATTGTGTTTGCTGTTCTTCCGCAATGCTTTGTATGCGAGATATAGGAAAACGTGCATTCCACAGATACAAAATGGGCCATAAGTTCCTTTAGACTTTCCAATTATGTCTTTAAACACATTTAAATTTGAATAGAATAATAACCTGGTCATTTTGATACCAAATTTATTGCAATAGGTTGAAATTTGGCAAAGTTATTCATAATTTAGCATATTTAATGACAAGAAATGTTACTATCCCATAGACTTTGTACAGGGCGGCAACGCCTCCACGGCACCGCCTCCACCGCCACCCTTGTCTGGCAAGATTCAATCGCATGCCTTTTCCCTCCTGTAAGTCCTATCTTTATGAAACTTTCCAGTCTTGTTACTTAAAGATTCAGCTTTAACATGACACCAAATATAAGCTCATAGCATCTGTGGTTTTGAAATTACATCACATTATTTACCTGAAGGTACGGGAAAATGTAACATCGCCACCCTTTTTAGTGGGCGAGTTCATGACGCATGGCCATATATATGTAAACATTGGCACATATTCAGCTGCCTGTAATGTAATACTCTAATAAATTTGTTCATATTTTTTCAGGTTGGCATTTAATTGTTTGCAATAAATGAGGCTAATAATGTTCATCATAATATGACGGACATTCTAATTACTTAAAGGAGCTTGGTCCGATTTTTCAAATTTTAATTTTCAATGTCATATGAAAGATGACCACTCAAGTGGTTTAAATTTCAAATTTCAGCTTAATCGGTCAAACTGTTTTGATTTTATGGATAAATTTATATTTCAGAGCCGCCTATACGTTACTATGTAAAAGTAATTATGGTTACCATAATTAGACACATTTTCATTTATATCTCCAAAACCAAACATAACTCAGCCGTGAAATTTCACATGGCTTGTGAGAAAAATATGAGCAACATTTCGATACCATAATCTCAAAAAGTTTGAAAAAATGTCGAGGCAATCGGACCAGGCTCCTTTAAACAATTAAGAATCTTTTTTTTTAAATTATTTGGTAAACCCCCTTGGGTAAACCACTCTTATTTTTAACAAGAAAAAATAATAATTATAAAAAATATTTAAAGGTTTAATTGAAAACCACTATTAATTACTAGTGTACATTACATTAATTAATTCATGTTTTTTTTTTGTTGTTTCATGTTGTTATCATAATAGGGGTGGGCTATAGAGGGTCATAGTTTCAGAACATGCTCATCACACCTTAGTTTGATGAGTTGATGGCTACTGACCACAAATCAGCAAACAAAAAAATCAAAATAAAAAATTACGGATTGCTTTGGCCAAAATTGCGATTAAAATAGAATTGATCGCAATTTGAGCAAAAAATCCAGTATTTTGTCATTTTATATCTCATTTTTCACTATTTTATTTCATAGAATATGTTTAATGGTGTAAAGGATCACAAGGAATCCATTTTTCAAGGTTTTGTTAAATTTGCACTTTTCGTTTCTGAGAAACGGCCAT
>JXSR01S001666.1:36006-48414 GCA_000969725.1 Ophiothrix spiculata
GGTGTTGCAACCCGATGACATTTTTGACAATTTTAAATCGCCATTTTTTTGAAAAATATAAATTATTAAAAAAAAATTGATTTGGTGGCCATTTTTGCCAAATTCTGATTGTTGACCAGAAATTCCTTTAAGACGTCATAATTACTAACGCCTTGACTGATTTTGGTGATCTTGGTATCGTTGGATAGGACCATACCCATCTATTGATAGCAAAATAAAATATCAAACGTTTGATTGCCATTTGGTATGGATCTTTAGCTAAAATACTTAATGTCATTGACATACTTCCTATTTTATAAAAATTACGTGATCGCACTTGTCCTTTTCTTTTTTTTTCCTTTCTTTTTTTTGAGGGAGTTGTGAAGGGGATGTGGTGTGTTACACTGATGGTGTGTTGAGAAATGTTTCAATCTTGTGTTCGATTTAACTCAGTTGTTACTAGCATAATGGCAGGTGACTATGAGGTTTCGTTTTCAACCTATATTGAGTGAACGATTGTGTAAAGATAAGAGTTGTGTTACCTTGCCGGTTCATTGTTAAGAATCTCGAGTGCTTTAGAGAGATATTCAGCGTCTGCGTTGATTAACTCAAAGTCGTCAGTTACGGTTGCTATTGTCCTTGGGATCAGAGTTTCCAGGAATCCATCCCAGAAAAACTGATTAAAAAAAAAAGAACATATCAATAATCCAGCAGCTCCCATATGACACATTTACTAACACCTTAGGTCCATAAAAGGTATCTTTCATATGTAAATGGCTCTTGCAGTGGCTCTACAGGTAACACCTTCATTAGTAATCACCTGTAGAACAATTCCAAGAGTCAAAGCTGAATACTGTGTCGTTAGAAGTGCAAACTCATCAAGAAAATGCAATGTAAATTATTTCCGATTGAATATCATCGTCATCATTTACGATCTTAGCCGTAGTTCGACACAGCGCGGCTTTCACTTATTGTTTTCAACAATAGCAAGTTCATCTCATCTAATTTAATATAATTCTTTCAATCGGTATTAAGATATACGATATAGGTTTCCCATGAGGTTTTAAACGAATCCCATAATCTCATTTAATTGTTTGTGAAACGAAAAGTAATACGGGAATGCCTCTCTTATTTATTTCAAACTCTAATCTTGTCTCGCAGGTAAATTGCTAAAATATTTACATTCTTTAAACACTTTTAAACAAACACGATGCAATTTGTAGACCACAGCTTAATTAGCGCCAGTATTGCAACAATAAAACAACTATATAAACAACCTAACACAAAGGTGAGAAAGATATAAAAATGCCTTTCCCAAAGGCACAACACATTTGCACGAGCAGGGTTTGAACTCAAACCTATGCATTACGAGACGGATACTTTATCCACTTGATCCTGGCTACATGGTATGTCACGCATGCGTGATAACCTTCATGTTTTCATTACTGTCCTTCATCCTTACCTCTGGATACATATCTTTCATTTCTCTCACGGTCATTACTTGTCCAGGGCTCGGTGTACTTTCTAGTTTTGCCTAAAGAAGACACACATTTAGCATATATTTAATAATAACAACCATAGGAAGTTAAGGTACAAATAAAATAGATACCCAAGATTGAAAACACGAAATCAGAGACAATTAAGGGGTTACTTCAAAACCCAACCGGCGGTTGACCGCCGGGAACTGCCGGTTCTGGGCGGTCAGCAGCATTATGTAATTTGAAGCGACCCCTAATTAGATGTTAAATTAATCATTATGTTAGTGATAATACCTGAGCTAGTCGTATTTCCAAATCTAAAACTGCCGCCATTTCTGGACCTGCAACGTCGGGATGAGCTCCGAATGCCAAGGCAACGTTTGTCATATACTCCAGGTAGGCCTCACGCTCCTACAGATATCACACATACGTTTTTGGAACAAAATTAGACTTCTCTTTAGGATAATTACTAAGGTAATTTCCTCCCTTCTAGAATACTTTTTTCGTTTCCTCATCTCCTCCCATACAGTCTTCTTCTTCTTCTTCTTCTTTATTTTTTTATTTTCTTCTTCTTCTTCTTCTTTTTTTTTCTTCTTTTCATCATCATCATCATCATCTTCATCTCCTTCTTCTACTTCTTCATCTTCTTCTTTTCTTCTTCATCATCATCATCTCTTCTTATCCTTCTTCTTGTTCATTTTCTTGTTCTTCTTCTTCTTCTTCTTTTTTTCTTCATCATCTTCTTCTTTTCTTCTGCATCATTATCATTCGTCTTCTTCTTCTTCTTCTTCGTCGTCTTCTTCTTCTTTTCTTCATCATCATCATCATCATCTTCTTCTTCTTCTTCTTTTCTTCTTTATCATCATCATCATCATCTCCTTTTTCTACTTCTTCATCTTGTTCTTCTTTTTGTCTTCTTCATCATCATCATCTTCTTATCCTTCTTCTTCTTCTCCTCTTTTTCTTTTTTCATTTTCTTGTTCTTGTTGTTGTTGTTCTTCTTCTTCTTCTTCTTTTTTCTTCATCATCTTCTTCTTCTTCTACTTCTTCTTCTTCTTCTTTTCTTCTGCATCATCATCATTCGTCTTCTTTTTCTTCGTCGTCGTCGTCTTCTTCTTCTTTTCTTCTTTATCATCATCATCATCATCATCTTCTTCTTCTTTTCTTCTTTATCATCATCATCTTCTTCTTCTTCTTCTTCTTCTTCTTCTTCTTCTTCTTCTTCTTCTTCTTCTTCTTCTTCTTCTTCTTCTTCTTCTTCTTCTTCTTCTTGTCTTCTTCATCATCATCATCTCTTCTTATCCTTCTTCTTGTTCATTTTCTTGTTCTTCTTCTTCCTTCTTTTATATATACCTTGCTATATTTGGTTGCGATCAAATATTCTTCATCAGGAAGTCCACTCAAAGTCGCAGCTGATATCTAAAAACAGAGATAAAAATATCTTTATTCCGCCTGTTCCCTTGAAAAATTGGGACCAATTTTAAACCACGTAACCCAAAAGAACGTGAACCCCATTTTTTTTTAAAAATTAAGGGTAATTTTAAAACCATGGTATAGGATTTGGTTCTTCCTTTTCCATTTATACCACAACAATAAAAATCAATCGCAATAATGAGTCAAAAATGACATGAAAATAAAAGATTGTCGACCTGAATGATGATTTCCAGCAAAGAAAGGTCAAAATTGATTTGTGTTTCTAAAAAAGGTTCCAAATGTTGAAATTTCACACGATATTTTTGCCTTTATATAAATGTAGGAAAATGTTATTTCTGACATATTTTGTATATGACTAGTTATACAATAATGTTTGTTTTAATTGGATGTTAAATAAATCATTATGTTAGTGGTATAACCTGAGCTAGTTGTATTTCCAAATCTAAACAACCTGCCGCCAAGAAAGGTTAAAATTGATTTGTGTTTCTAAAAAAGGTTCTAAATGTTGAAATTTCACACGGTATTTTGCCTTCATATTGAAATGGAAGAAAATGTTATTTCTGCCATAATTTGTATATGACGAGTTATGCAAATATGTTTTTTCTTTTCTTATTTTTTTTTAACGGCGACTTACTCTCATCTGTATTTTCAAATTTCATATTCTAATATTATCAGACTTTGAGTAATTACGTTCCTCGTTCCTCTTACACCTCTATTAATCTCTTATATGAAGCACGTGCCGTATATACTCACCGACCCTGGTGTCACCGAAAGAGGCATATATATAAGCAAAGAATCGATCAGGTTATTCTTTAGTACCGAATGACTCGTCAATTATCTCTATTACCTCTAATTTGAAGCCACTGTCTGTATTTCTCACGTTCGCATCAATTATTGACGTACTTCTAGCGCCGACAAACAAAGCTGTTGTTAAGCTAGTCAAATCGAACGCAGATGCATTGAAGAAACCACCAGGGTTATTTTCCAGTACAGGCCAGCCGCCGAAATAAGCCTCTGTTCCCCCCTGTGCCACCGTCAGACCATTGGCGTCTCTTGTAGCTTTGGAATAGACCAGATACATCAATTCTTACAATTTTTACTGTTTTCTTATTAATTTCCATTATTTTGTAATAAAACATTCGTTTCATTCAATCCATTTAAATGTGAAGAGTTTGTATGTGTGTAGGTGCATATTGTTTGACATTAACATGTTTGTATTAACCCTTAAGCCAAGATCCCGTTGGTGGTCAAATGGGAGGGGTTCCATATGGACGCAACATCAGAAAAGCGCTTTCGCAAAGAAATGTTATGTCGAAACTCTTGCTATAAATAAGATACCTCAACAGAACAAAAATAAAGAAAATACTCGAAAATAGGTCAAACCGTTTCAAAACGGCGGCTAAGAAGCTAATTCGTCGTGTTTGGGCAAAATTTCTCGTTAAAAAATCGAAGATTAATTTAAGAATTTGTAAAAGTTGTTCAGATGCGATTTTATGATCGAAACAAGTTTGAAGAGCATACTCGCTCATGCGCATTTATGTTAATTAGCAAGTGAGGGGGGGGGGTATTATTTTTTCTCCAGAAAAGCCTATCGTAAAGAAACGGGGATGAAAAATTACTTCGCACAAACAAATATCCGGTCCACTTGGCTCCACCCCCCTCACTTAAGTGTTAACACATACTGCACAGGCATTACTTCTACAATTAGCTGATTTTAAAAGTAAAATACAATGCTGATTTGTTTAAATATAAACGTCTATAATAAAGTTTATCAATACAAAGTAAAGATGCTCTCGGTAAAGTAAAACTTTGCTTTGTGTATCGAGTCCCGGAAAAATCTAAAGGCTTAGCAGTAGTACCTTTAGCGAGCTTTTTCGGGAAAAATATCACCCATCTACAAGAAACACGGCTATTTAACCCTTGTCTTACCAACGTATTTTTTGTAACGTTTGTTATCAAGGGGGGGTGGTTACCACCCCCCCCCCTATGAAATTTAAATTGGAGTGCTAAAAGTTGCTGTGCTTTATACCATAGTATAGGGTAGGGTCTCCTCTATCCATTGATACCAAAATCATGGAAATCGGCCAAGGCGTTACGTAATTATGACGTCATAAGTACTTCCGAGTCGGAAAAATCACGATTTTGGGCAAAAATGGCCAGAAAATCGAAATTTTGCTATAAAAGTTCTAAATATCGGAATTTTGCCGGGTTTTTTGCTTATAAAGAAGGGAAATGATGTTTCTAATATGTTCTGTAAGTTTTAGGTGAATACCATGCAGATATTTTTCAAAATGGCGACTTAAAATTTTCTCAGGTGGCAACCACCCCCCCTACCTTCCGACTTTGACGAGGTACCCTGACCCCCCTGAAGGTGGAACCTACGAATTTTTTTCGCTAAAATGACCGCAAAGGATGAACTTACAACTACCCAAAACCCCTAGGTCATATCCGTTTGCGTTTTTATGCGACAGGGAATCATCCGTTAGGGGGGGGGTGGTAACCACCCCCCCCCCTTGGTAAGACAAGGGTTAACCGCCATGCACCTAATCAAACTCTACGCAGACTATAACCCCAGCCAAAAGATAAAAATGGTCATTTACAAAACAACGGATGCCATCTTTGAGGTCAAGCTTGAAAAGGTTTTTGTAGGTGACACAGGCCGTCAATTGAAAATCAGACTCACAGAACACAAGGAATGTATCAGGGGCGTCGGAACCGTGTGGGCCATGTGGGCTTTGGCCGCACCACTTTTTAGCCAGAAAAAAAATAATAATTAATTTAAATTAAATTAATGTGTTTTATTGTGGTCCTAGTGTCATTAACCATAAAATAGTACTGTATATATTCGTTTTAGTAACTTCTTTCTTCTGCGGCTTAGTTCAGTGGCGTAGCCAGGGGTGGGCAAGGTGGGCAAAATGCCCACCTCGGAAATTTTTTGGAGACATTTTGAAGACCTGGGAGAAAAATAAAGGGGGCAGGAACTGCCTTTTCCCCATGAAATTACGACAATTAGAGCTGAAAATCGCTAAAAATTAGGTTAAATATATATAAAAAGCACAATATTTGGCGGTTTTTCTTGAAAAACTCGGCCTAGTCGGCCCCTTGGAACCCCTGTAAAGTCGCTCGATAAAATCCATGGAGAAATCTTGGGTGGTTTGATATTTTTGATAACAAATAGGTTACAGGCCGCACCACTTTTACCAGTGGCCGCACCACTTTTATTTTCCTTCCGACGCCCCTGGAATGTATCATTGCCTATGTGGTCTAGTGGAACAGTGCAGGACTCCGAATCGTATTCGGGTTGGAGCCCCGCTACGGCCAACGGGTAATGTCCTTGGCAAGATATTTAATATCGATTGCTTCGTCGACCCAAAACGCATTGGGGAGCTGTTAGGGGAATATTACAATCTAAATTACAATAGGTCGGCGTCTTAAGATTGCGATCTAGTTGAGGTGAAATGATTGTGATATGATTTCCTAATAACAGCGTAATAATGCCAATCGCTGTGATACTACGGGAATAGCGCGCATATAAATGCTGGATATTATTATTATTATAAAATGGTGATCTCTTACCTTTATCCGTGCATGCTTTGTACACAGTTTTTGCTTTCTTGATAGCATCCAATTCATCAGGGGTTTCTGGAGCTTCAAGGATCACTGAAAGACATATATTGAGAGTTCATTTGTCGGACATACTCTATAAACATTAAAGTTTAAGTAAGCAATCAGCCTGTGGAATACTAGATCCAGAACAATATCCTTTGTTTTCTGCAACATTGTGGACTGGTGTTTTTGAATATTATGCACCAGAAATAGTGAAACAGATACCATTATCAGATATACATTATATCTGATAATGGTCTCTGTTGAACCGTTTATCATACATACACGACGAGCATAGGCACACTATTTGAAATTCAATTAAAAACAAAAAAATGTCTTTTGAAAATATTTAATAAGTAAAATATTCACAAAAATTTAATTTTAAAACACCGTCTCTGGTGATATCTTGTTAGTGTGCTAGAGAATATATGAAAAAAGGGTAGGACAAAAAGACGATTGAAGCTGATTGATCTATCTCACCATAAGACCGTGAAACTGAATGACGCGTTTCAAGAGAAACATTTATTTTATACATTCAACACGGGTTGACAGGGTCTTCAATAATCATTGGTGAATATTATTAAACAGGGTCAAACATTAAATATGTTTCAAACCAGGTTGAATATTTCTAACAATATAATTATATTGTCTTTATTTTTATCAATAAATGAGGTGTCATTCAGGAAACGAGTTAAAACATCTCCCACTCAAGACTTATTAAAAGAAGGTTCCTGGGCTGAAAAGAGGGGTCATCGGTAAAATTGCAGGTTAAAACCGAGGGCCTTTTATCATACTGACCCTTCTGGTTTATCATAACAGAGGCTTGCTGTCAGACTAAAAGTTGCAAGGAAAAAATGTTATGTTACATTCTGGAGCATAATGTTTACCCTTAAAAACGGACAGAATATACAATTTGAACCAGTATTTCCAACCAACAATACTGTAATATCGAACAAAAGTAATTAAAATTGATTACATAGTACTATTGACCAACAATACTGGAATACTGACATAAATTTGACAATACTGGTATATTCCTAGTATATTTGACTGACAATACAGGAATACCAAAACCTAACTAGATATGGACAATACTGGAAAAACTTTGGGATACCTACATAGTATTATCCAAATTTTGTGCTCCAGTATCTGGGACCTATTATAAAAGTATACTTTTTTTCTTTCTGCCCACCCAGTGTACTGTTTTCCGCTGTCCTAGATGATAGTAAAGTATTTTGTAGCCAGTTCATATAACCCATGGGGTTAATACATCCCATATTACCATATACCTTTTAAATACTAGTATCTCTGCCTTTGTTTCTATCTATCGATGGTCCTGGCTTTCTCTGTCCTATTAATAGTAAATATCTTGTAGCCAGTTCATATAACACATGGGGGTTAATATATCCCATGCAACCCTTTACATTTTAGATCCTTTCGCCTTTGTTTCTGCCTATCCAATGTCCTAGATTCATTCTGTTCAGATGATAGTAAAGTATTTTGTAGTCAGCTGATATTACCCATGGGATTCATAACCCCATGTTACCCTATGTTCATACCTTTTAGATCCCTCCGTCTTTGTTGTTGCCTATCCAGTGTCCTAGCTTCCTTCTGTCCAGATGATAGAATAGTACCTTGCAACCAGCCACCACATGCATAGTCATAAAAATCATGACAAGGATCGACTTTTGCGTCCATTTTCTCAATCAATGATGCAGCTGTAATTAAAGTACAATATATCAGAAACAATTTTAGAAAAAGTACCAGAGGTAGCTATTTTAGATTAAGCTAATATTTTTCAAAACATTTCAGGTATAACCTGAGGTATGTATAATATGTTAGTCGACGTATTTTTCCTTTTAAAGCTGGACTTTTCTGCATATGTTTATAATACCATGAGTGTCATAAACAAAGCAATCATTAAAGGGACTGGCCTAGATTCGTTCCACTTATTTTTTTACCTACATATTTTTTACATGAATCGGTAGAACAGGTTTATAGTACTATAACCTACAAGTAGTTTTCCATGATTTTGAGGAATATTGGAGAAAATTGCAATTCCTTACCTGCTTTAATTTTTTTCGCCGGTGAAAAAAAGAAGATTTGAAAACAGTGTTTCTAGTTTCAAAATTTAAAAAGATTTTGTTTCTACACATGTGATGGTTAAACAAATTATTTTTGATGAAATTGTTTCTCTTTTAATATGTATTAAATTATTTCTAAGAGCTTTGTTTGATTTTTTTAATCTGGTAAATCCAGATCTGAGGTACTTATTTAGGATTCAGAAAACACAAGATAGTCACACCACTATCAAAGAATGATATATTACAAATTAGTTATCTCTCAATTTGAGCCATTTCTGTGTAAATTTCTGTACTTTTTTTGGATATTACTACACTTTTAAGCTTTATTTAGAGCATTTCCATAAGTTTTTAATTCTAAATGGAATCTAGGCTAGTCCCTTTAAATTAGACCCACATTTCATCTTACATCTTAAACAACAATTTATCTCTATTTTAAATAAGTCAAGTACGTATCTATGTATTTGTTTAAAAAAACAGTATTTTCTTTTATTGTGAAATCAGTATTTTCTGCTATAGATAATAGATGCTTATTGTCAACTACATTAACATTCAGTAGAATGCCTCGATTAAAATACAGAGATTTTCTGAATTTGAGAGTGAATATGAATATGGATGTTATGACGCTATCGAACTTGTAAATAATGTCTTACACAGGGCTCGACATTAGCACCTGCTCGACAGCCAACTCTGGGTGTCGAGCGGGAAAAAAATGAAAGTTACCTGCCTGACATTGCGGGTGAATTATTTGTATATAATGAGTCTAGTTTGAGTAATTAAGGCCTAGATATACTTTGTCATTTTTACTATCTTGAAAATCCATAGAGCTTAATGCATATTGACCTCGAGTTCCTAGACGATATTATCGATCCGGATAAACCGCTAAAACTACAAATGAATGATAAAAAATCAAGACGGTGATAAAAATTTCAAATGAAAATGTTTCTCTTTGGAGAAAAATCAGAAAATATTTTCAGCATAATAAAATCCACAGTACCTGTCAAGGACATATTTCAGATTATAATGAAAAGACCCAAGGTAATGGTATTGTTCTCGACCTAATGAGATCGAGCTATGCCCCGTTGAACACCATCATGAAACATTTTCATAATTGGTGAAACATTTTACTCCATGACAAAAAATTTACACCATGAGAAAAAATCAAAATGAAAATTTTCATTCCGAATGAAAATTTAACATAGTGGTGAAAATATAACACCATGAGAAAAATTCTGAATGAAAATGACTACAAGGTCTTAAAACAACTTATGATGAACTCCTCTATCTTGATTTAAGTAGGGCCGTGTCACTGGGGATACATGAAATGCCACCTATCAAAAATGTGTTTTTTTAAAGAAACGGGAACCTATCAATATACCAAATTTCTCCAAATATGGAGTTAAATGTTTACAAAAATAGCAACATTTTGCAAAAAACACACACATTGGGGTGTGTGTGGGGGTGTATGTGTATGTGTATGTGTATGAAAACGCTCAAATATGAGACCTTTTGCAACAAATACTGTTTTTAGAGATAAGAGCCTGTTTTTTGTTTGAAGTTGTTAAAATTTTGGAAAGATACATTTCTTGTCGACTTAAATTTAACTGCCCGACTAGCTAGTACGAAAAAATACCAATGTCAAGCCCTGTTCTTACATGAACATAAATTACTAGATACATTACCTAATGTAATACACGGCAGACTGTCACATACTGCGGACTCTGGAGTTGAGGTTGGTACGTCATCGTCTTCGTCGACGTGGCCGCCATTGACGTCCTTGTCAATATTCTTATTTATCACCGTTACGTAAACTATCAAGGAAAGAACATATTTTTGAATGTTAATTGTGTCTGCACGTTGATCTTCTAGAGTTGTACAGGAATATGTTACCGTTGAGCAATCGTGGTTGTAGTGAATTGTCTGGGTTCAAGGGCCGTCTGAAGTCTCATCTTTTCCTTGTCTAAAGTTTTTTCCTTTCCTATTCTTTACCGCCTTGCATACTTTGTAAAATTTAAGTCAGGATTTTCCGGAATATACTGTATATCTGGTTTTTTTAGCTAGTAAAACCATGTCTTGTACACTCTCACCCATAACTTAGATCTGTAACCGAAGGGTCCTTTTTTTCTTTGTTTGTTTGTTTGTTTTGTCACTCTGATATGTGAGTGATCCCCCCCCCCCGAAGGGTTCCATGTCCCCTTTTTTCCTGGTGGGGAAATTATGCTGTTGTTACCCTGTGGTTGGGAAGTCATCACACCGATTTTAACTAATTCAGTGACGTAAGTAAACGAATTACCCTGGTAAAAATCGAGTACAAATATCATAGTACAAGATTGGAATGTGCACATTTGAAACATCATTTGAGTACAATTTAGGTACAATTCTACGTTTTGCAAGTTTATATTGTACCATAACTTTTTAACAAAGTGCTTAAAATCAATAAAAGTAGACATTTCCAGAAATGAATTATCACAAGAAACATTATCATGGTGATGTTGATTTTTGACCAAAGATCACATATTTTGGGAAAATCACAAAAACAACAATTAAAAAACAAACCTTCTGAATGGAAATTTTTATATAAAATAACCATTCAGATGTTACGTCATTTTTATTTTTTTTAGGATTTTGACCAAGTTTTTGATTTTCATGCCAAATATAAGATAAAAAAAAAATGACCAAAAGTGGGGAAAAAAATAAGAATGACTCACTTCGGAGTGGTATCAGGTATCTGCTTGGGAATCAAAAATTTCATTCCGAAGTCATTTTTTTTTAATTTGTTATTCATCCATAGAGAATGCAATATTTGCATTATCTCTTTTAAAGCAGTCTGAAATCTCTTGCCATTGCCTATACACACAACGGGGCTCGTACAAGAGTACATTAGTACAAAAATAGTCATCAAGACAACTTTAATAAACTATACATTTTAATAAACTATACATAATAACGTAATTGTCTTACTAAAAGTGTGTCTGACTAATAACAAGATAAAAAAAAGCAAAAGCATCCCACTATCTTTATAAACGTCTCTCTTTTCCGAATGGGGCGCTCTCACTTCGGAGTGGTATCAGGTATCTCGCTCCAAAATTGGAAATAAAATGTTTTCATTAAAATGTATATATAGGCCAACGATAATTATTAGTAATAGCTACCGTTACCATTTCGTCATGATTACACCGATTTGAGTTTCAATGTAGGCATACCTGCTTGTCGTCACCCTTATACAATAATGGCCGAAGTGATAATTTTTACTTTTGAGAAAATCAAGAAAAACAGCCTGGTTTTGTTGGTTTAAAGATTTCATTGATCATTTCTTGGGTAAAAATTTCATGATACAAAGCAGCTATCATGGTTATGTTGACATATAAAAATAGGTACTTAGTATTACGTAACCATCAAACATCACTTCGGCCATTTTATAATGTTAGATAGGCCAAAATATGTGTCAGATAGGCCATTATATTATATGTCAAGTTGTTAGATAGGCCATTTTACAAGGACTGCGAGTGAGCAGTAATAAGGTACGCCAATGGTAACCGAACGCTAATAAAATTTTGGCCTATCTGATTCTTGATGGGAATTTAAACCAGTCAAAACTTAGACAAACTTCTACGAGGGGAAGGGGGTTACTCTAGTTTTGTTTTGGTAGTGGTGTCGCGGTGACCCGGGGGGCAGTCAAGTATAATGTTGCAGGCATAGAAAAAGGTGAATTATGGTTGTTTTAGATGATAAAAGGGTGAATCAGGTGACAACGATTTGGGGTATCAAAAACAGTCATTTTCAAGAAATAGGGTACGTTCCGGTAAAATCCCGATTTATGGTGTTAAGAT
>JXSR01S001668.1:16615-39875 GCA_000969725.1 Ophiothrix spiculata
TGATCAATGTTCCGGAGATTTCCGAATGGATTTTGAAAAGGTCTATTTAACTCTCTCTAAGACTAAGTGACAAAGCAACTTGACAAATATAGTTAAAAGCAAATCTTGATGAAAGAAGTAACTGAAAATGGTCAGCAACAAAAGTCAGTGAAAGGTAATTCCTTGGATTGGAGACGATTCATTGTGTAATTCTGAAGGGATTCAAAAGGGAAATGAAACACTGAGGGGCACACCATTAAATTTCCAGTTGGGCAGCAGGAAGTTTTTGAAAAAAAATTCCCCTCCATAGGCTGAAGAAAAGAAAATTTACCCCTGAACATGGAATAGGGGAAAAAACGGTAATTTCTAAGGGAAAAAAATCGCCCTGAATGGGGCGCGAAAAAAATCAACCCGAACTAACTTCCTGTTCCCCCTGTAAATCTAATGGCGCACCCCTTACTTGTACCTCAGTTGGCCTTTCATGTAGATATTGACACAAGTTTTCATGACTGCCTTCTTCCCTGTACCAGGTTGTAACTGTGAGGCTCATCTGCGCTGTGACCAAACAACAGGTGCCTGTATCTGTCCTGAAGGAGCTACTGGCCCTCAGTGTGACCAATGTGCTGACCGCTACATACTAACACTGGATGGATGTCTACGTGAGTACAAATAAGAGAAGACATCTTATGTATCCCATCATGCATTGCTTCCTATGGATACTTTTGTACAGGAAGTCATGTGAGTAGTTAGTGATAAAACATACCCAAAATGCAACATCATAACAATCAACTTTGATTTGTGGACATTTCATCCCTAACTACTCTCATGATTTCCTATACAAACTATCCCATAATAGGAAGCGATGCATGATGGGATACATTTATCTTCTTGTAGTAGAAATAGTCACATGTGACTAGTCCAGAATTTTGGCAAACTTCACATAAAAAATATATGTGGTTTTACTTAAACTCTTTGTTTTAACAATTTTATCCTATGTTGGATTTAAGGTGTGGGGGTTCTGAATTAATTGTTTGTTGATCACTCATTCATTTTTTAAATTTTTTGTTCTTGTCAGATCTTGTAAAGTAACTTCAAGGAAACATAAATGCTAAGCGTTTTGGTAAATTATAATGAGATTTTGGTAATCAATTTTGGAGATATAGAATCCTTAACATTTAAAGATGTAGACCTATGAAGGAGTTAAATTTACATACAAGATTGAATGTAAATTGTAATGTAATTGAGCGTTTTCATGTAATTTTTTTTATTTTGACTAACATATTGTTTGTTATTTCAGCTTGCGATGAATGTGTGCATGAATTGTTAGACACAGCTGATTATATCACTGATCAGATTGACGGTATTACATTCAATATCACCGAGATAAGCGTGGGCTATTTGGCGTTTGTAAGACTCAACCGACTTAACCAGTCCATTGATGACCTACAGGTAGGACAGACAACAAGAATTAAGTGTTTTGATTCATCTTCATGTTTTCCAATTTATTTGTAGTATCAAATACCTAGTTAGGCGCTGGAGCACAATTAGGCCACAACTGTGTTGCGGCTGGCCGGAACCTGGCCACAGCCTTGATTTTCCACAATGGCAACTGTAGGCTTGATGATGTACCTCTAAAATGATTTTAAAACATGTAATAAATATTTTACAATCATTTTGAGGTGAACAATCAAGCCTGGGTCGCCATCTTGGAAAATAAAGGCAGTTGCCAGTTTGCGGACCGACGCACAAAGTTGTGGCCTAATTATGCTCCAATGCCTTACAAAGTCGTGTACTGACAGGGAATTGAAATTGTTCCTCCAATATAGAACTTGACCTCCTGAGCTATGAGCAAAGATGAGCAATGTTGAAAATATAAGTAATTGTTGTTATAACACTTGTATTTGATATGAAATCAAGTATTGTCTCTCCAGTTCTGTAATCTCAAGCCTTGTCTTGTTTTCCCACCAGGACCCATTGAAGAACTTGGTTGATCACAACGCAGCCATGGCGAGGAACATGACAATTGTCAGCGGATCTTTGGAGGATTTGACACTGCTTGCTAATCAGGTTGAAGGGAAGGTAGGTTATGATCAGTAATTGATGGTCAAGATTGTGTAGTTTTGATTGAAGTAGAAGACTATAACTATAAATGCTTCCCCCTGCCATTCGTCTCCCTCCCATCTTTAAATCCTTGGCTCCATTCTCATTGCTTTTGATTCTGCCATCTTTGAGTTTAATTTCTCATCAATAATAGGCTTGTTGTCCCTTTCCACAATGCAATTTACCCAGTGACATCTCCATTGTAACTCATCATTTAGTTTATAAATGGATGTCATGACACATACTGGAGTTTTCTTAAACTTTTTTGTTTGAATTGACTATTGATTTTTGTTTTACATTGTAAGCACTCAAGTTGATGTATGTGTGTTAATCAAGGAATTCTAAAAAGGAAAATCTTCTTTCCTCATTTTTGTGTTGTCTGAAAGATACACACAGAGATCTGTGTGCACAAAACTGGACTAAATTTAATCCGGGACTAAGTGAAATTTGAAATTTTGAAAAATAACAAGTTCTTAGAAAAATGAATGATAATTTATAATAAGCAAGCATGTGATCCCTATTTGAGTGAAGTGAGTCCTCTTTAAAATTCCTGTGACAGGTCACTTAGAAACCCAACTGGCGGTTGCCTGCCGTTTCTGGTCCATTCAACCGGAATAAATGATAGCCAACCGCCTAAAACCATCCACAACCGCTGGTTGAGTTTTAAGGTGGCACCTTGGTATTAACAATTAGAATTTTAGCTCACTGCATGTGTTCTTGATGTGAGAAATTCAAAAGAATTGAATCCATGACATTATAATTTTATTTAGTTCAGAAGATTAAAGTGCATGTGATCCTTTTATAACTTAGTGCTTAATACACCAAATGCAATTTTAGAGTTTAGTTGCTAGCTTTTGCAAGATTTTTGTTAAATTTTTCAATGCATATTATTTAGTATTTAGTTGCCAACTAGCACCCACTTGCATAACCTTTTTGCTGTGATTTGTCTTGCTTTGTTTATTTTTTATCACCTAGGAAACTGCAAATATCACCCAGGTAACCAACATACAGATCTGTACTTTTGATTATTTTCAAACCTTTACTCATATGGTCACTCATTATTTTCCATTGTTTTGATCATTGTGCTTCATTAATTGGGTTATTAAGGACACAGGTTTCTGACCAAATAATTCTTGAACAAATTCATATTTGTAAAACTTACCTTACAAGACAGGGGTCGATTTCACTAACGTCAAAATGCATTGTTAACCCATCGTAAGACCAAAACCCATCGTTAGCTATGACCACCTCTTGACCCCACGTAACGTTAACAAAGGGTTTGATTTTTTGAATGCATAATTCATATACTTTGTAACGCGGTGACCACTTACGAAGGGTTTCACGTCTTTGCGAAGTCTAGTTACAGTTACGAGCCCTTTGTTAGCTACGATGCATCGTAATATTAGTGAAATCAACCCCAGGTTCAAAGTTTATTCCAACAATGCTGCTGTTCACACTTTATTCCTGCAACACTGGTTAGCACTTTTATTCCTACAACACTGGTCAACACTATATACCTGCAAGACTAGTTCAGAACTTCAGACATTATCTCCTGCAACAACCGTTAAAACACTTTATTCCACCTGCAACAGTCGTTAAAGCACTTTATTCCAACAACACGTGGTTCACAATTTATTCCTACAACACTGGTTCACACTTTATTCCTGCAACACTGGTTCACACTTTATTCCTACAACACTGGTTCACACTTTATTCCTACAACACTGGTTCACACTTTCACACTTTATTCCTACAACACTGGTTCACACTTTATTCCTACAACACTGGTTCACACTTTATTCCTACAACACTGGTTCACACTTTATTCCTACAACACTGGTTCACAATTTATTCCTACAACACTGGTTCACAATTTATTCCCGCAACGCTGGTTTATACTTTATTCCTGCAACACCGGTTCACACTTTATTCCTACAACACCGGTTCACACTTTATTCCTACAACGCCAATTCACAATTTATTCCTGCAACGCTGGTTCACACTTTATTCCGGCCACACTGGTTCACACTCCATTCCGGCAACACTGGTTCACACTTTATTCCTGCAACACTGGTTCACACTTTATTCCTACAACACTTCAGACATTATTCTTGCAACAGTCGTTAAAACAATTTATTCCTCCAACACTGGTTCACACTTGATTCCTACAACACTGGTTCACACTTTATTCCTGCAACATTGGTTAACATTTTATTCCTACAAAACTGGTTCACACTTTATTCCTACAACACTGGTTCACACTTTATTCCTACAACACCGGTTCACACTTTATTCCTACAACACTGGTTCACACTTTATTCCTGCAACACTGGTTCACACTTTATTCCTACAACACCGGTTCATAATTTATTCCTACAACACTGGTTCATACTTTATTCCTGCAACACTGGTTCACACTTTATTCGGCAACACTGGTTCACACTTCATTCCGGCAACACTGGTTCACACTTTATTCCTGCAACATTGGTTCACACTTCAGTTCCAGCAAAACTGGTTTACACTTTATTCCTACAACATTTGTTCACAGTTTATTCCTACAACACTGTCTGATCTTTTCTTGCAATAATGGTTCAATTTTAAAAATGTTATCATCCGTGTCTTCATCACACCACAGACCTTGCACAAATCATACTAATCTGTCATTTTCTTCATATGTAGCAACTTACAATGCATAATTTTGGTTTGTTTTTCATTGCACAAAGTTACACTGCCATTCATTTTGAAGGTTACTAAAGATAAAAGTGATAATATCTGTAATCATTTTAAAGGGTTGCCAAAGATTAAGGGTATATGGTAGAATTAGTGGAGATGTTTCCCAAATATAGAAGAGCATTATCTGCTCCATGGAAATACACCTAACACTGAACAACAATTGTAAAATGGATTAAGTGGACCAACATATGTGGGTTGCTCTGGCAAAATGAACAGAAAGTCACGAAGATTTTAAATAAATGGCTTCTAAAGTAAAAAATGGTGGAAAGGTCGAATTTCGTTTTTTGACATAAAATGCATTCATGCATAAGACTTTACCGATATCTCGAGTTTCGAAGGTCAATTATGTTGGGGAGTACAATTATTTATGGTTAATTGTTCAAATTTTGCTATTATACACACTGGTATTCAATAACTCCCTCATTGATTTTCAGCTATTGTTTATTGCCCGATATTCATTAGACTGCCTTGCATTTTTAAATCAAGAATGGGTAAAGAAAGAGTGACATTTTATATATCATTTGATATTATGGAGAATGTAAATGTGTCACTCCGCTCATTTTGCCGCAGCACCACTCATATGATGTACAAGATATTGAAGAGTTGGATGCCATAAGAAAACAAGAAGCTGCAATAGTATTCACATGTGCCAATTTCAAACAGACTTTTTCCGTCATGCTTGCTTGCTTTCATTGATTTGAACCAGTGGCATCATGGATTCCCAGACCTTCAGTTCAAATCCATTGATGTGTGTAATAGTGTATTTGTACAAGCGCCTGCTCCATACTTGGGAGTTTGTCCTCACTGATGATAAAGATTAAGGGCAAATGTTATAATATTTGTAATTGTTATCTGCTAGCTATTTGGAGGGCTTAATAAGTGGGGTTGTGTCCATAAAGCATGGAAGTAGGAGGAACCACATCAACTTGATTGGTAAAGTTATCACCTACTTGAACTTTTCATATAACGAAAAGAAAGCAGTTGATATCAAGTAGGTTGATCATAGTCACTATGCCGCCATTTGGGTTGGCTGAAACATCATTACTGGAAATTGCTAGTGATTTTACGCTCGAACAAAACACATCAAAACCCTTATAACAGAGCAGACCACAGAGCTCTATATGAGAATCCACTGTGCACCATAAATCTTCAGTTTTGATATTTGGGTGATTCGCACATCAATTTATCCAGACTAGTGGAGGACAAAATGATACGAACATAAACCTGTCAATGTTCCGGTTGTCACCAGTCTGTGATTGTTGCTGTTGTCGTTTATTTCAGAATGTTGTTTTTGATGCTTAGTTATATTTTATTAAGTCCCAATGAGTCCTAGTAAAAGAAAAATACTAAGTGGATACACATATTTATCATAAAATGCTTTGAAAGAGATCGAGTGGTTTGATGATTTCTAAATATAGGATATATCATTTTCATTGCAAAGGAAGTACTGGAAATGCAACAAAGATTGCTAACAATCAGAGCATATTCAAACCATGTGTGATCAACATAATTGTTTGAAGTGGATCTAAATAATAAAAGGGTGGCAGTGTTAGTTTTAGTTTAATCATAACTCGTTGTAGTTCCTGTTCATCTCCTACTTTCATGCAAAAAGTTAGTGTTGAATGTCATCTTATATGTTGAGGTATTTGTGCCAGGTTGTATCTATATTTGGCAACGGGTATAGGAATATTCAGACCCCGTTGATTCCATCCTTGTTACAATCGCTTACTACTAATTTTATGTCTTGGTATGTCTCATGGTATGTCAGATTGAGTGTTGCATTTTGTAACGTTGTGTAAGACACCAAAATATGCTAAAATCAATGGGCTCTGAATAGATATAATATATTGCAGGTGCCATCATGGACTTTGTAGTTGTGAAGGAATAATAATAAGTTACAGTGCCCACGTGATTACATAGAAGAGGGAGGGTGTCCTCTTTTAATTGATACCAACATAATTACATTAATGATATTTTGGGAATATGGAAAATAGATTAATTTCTTGCTCTCGTGATTTCCAATTTGTAGCAGAATTGAAATTTCAAGCAGTTGTTGGTTACATGGAAGGTGGTACTCATTAAATTGAAGCTCCATTTTTATAGAGAATCTACTATTTTTTGGCTTTCTGAATTAATAACATTTTCAAATAGTATGAGAAGTGAATACTCGTGTCTGACCGATCTGATTGAATAGATCGGAATCGGGCCGATGTCAAGCTTATCGGATCGGAATTACGAACAAATCTATTTTCTGCCGATCTCAACAGCCAATTCGACAAACCCTGTGCAAAAAAAAGTTAACTGTATCTTCTAGTACCAACCAGACTTACCAGAACTAACAGGCAACATCAAAAAACTGTAACCATTACATATTTTTGCCTAGAAGAACTGACAAGCATATGATACGTAAATGATCAATGGATTCACCAATATTGCGTTAAGGTCGTCAATTTATTGTCCGTTATAATATACACTTAGAGAATCAGAATTTGAATCGGAATCAGCCAATTTCAAGCTAACTAAGATAGGAATCGTCTGATTCTGATCTTGGGTAGATAGGTCAGACACTAGTGAATACTCTTGATAGAAAAAATTGTCGTTTAAGCCTCCATGCATCGTCCAATGTCAAGTGTGATTTTGAGATTTACTTCAAAACAGATTGTTTTGCTGGTATAGTTTTCTGTGTTATTTGCATCATTTCAAAAAAGCATATCAGCTATGTTTTTTTTTCCAATTTTTTGTGATAATAAATTGGTTTTGTTTACTGATGTTCTTGTTGATGCCAACAAGGAAAGAAAGCTACAAAATGTGTCAGTGGCATTTGAATCAATAGAAACTATCGGGATCTTCCCATCATGCCTTGCTTCCAATGGAATTTTTGCATGGTTGTAAGGCAAAAAAAAAACAAGTTTGTTTCCTGTCGGTGGTCAAAAAACCTAAATGCGAAATGCGGTTTTTTATTTTATTCTGTTTTCTTTTTTTTCTATTGTTCAAGAGGTGCTATGGCAAATTTTGATCGAAAATCCGCATGGGTAATGATTTTTTCAGTAAGAAACCTGTCCAGTTTCAAGTTTTTGTTGAAAAGAAAACACTTCTCTAGTAAAATTTTTGCAATTTTCCCCTTTCTTTTTAACAAATTGGCTATTTTGATTTTCGTTTTCTAAAATATCAAATAAAAAAATGAAATGCGCAAATAATGACGCCAAGACGAAATGCGCGCGGCGCACGGGAAACAAACTTGTTTTTTGTTTTTGCCTAATGAGAGGGTTTTATTTACAGATGAAACATCTGAAATGTTAAATTTGGATAAGGTCTATAAATTGTGCTATGTTTCATCACTAAACCCTCTCATTACAAAATGTACAAAAATCCCATTAGAAGCAAGGCATGATGGGAAGATCCTGATACCTTCTTTTGTTTTAATCAATTATGTTGCCAGTTTACTAATATCTTATCTGATCCGGACAAGAAAATGGAAACTTCAAAAATCATGTGAGTAACTGTGGCTTGTCTTTTGTTTACAGTCCACTAATGTTCTTGCTGATGCCGGCAAGAAAGAAGAAGCTGCAGGAAACACCAAGGGAAGAGCAGAAGATCTGGAAGACAAAGTCCTCTTGCTCATGCAGGATATCAGAGGTAAACACGTACAAAATGCACTTTAATTACTCACAAGTTTGGTTTTTTTTGGGGGGGGGGGGGGGCGTGGGGGGGCGGTACTTCTGTGGCCTTTTTACTCATGCTAGCATTCATGTAGTCTATTTTAATCCTTTGAACCCTGGACATTCCACCGCTGACCCGGGCCAACCCGAAAGTTTAAAAAAAAAAACGAGATTTCCCCTTAACTTACTTTGATTTTGATTTCCCTTGCTTTAATTTTTTATTTTACTGAAGTCTGAATTGTTCCAATAACCAGCATTTACAAAAGAATACTATTTTTGTCGACAAACATATTCAACATTTACGTTTTAGTCTATGGGCGAATCGCATTTCCTGAAAATTGGGATCAAATTTACAAAAATATGAGGAATTTTACTCTCTGTAGAGTCAATAACAGCCAAATGACCCATCAACCATGGTTTCCAAGCTTCATTGATGTCGTCCGATATAAATAAGACCATTGAAAATTGTAACTATCCATGCCTGTTGACGGACACATCAAGTTTATGACACATGACCTAAAAACGCAAAGACCGGCTCATTGGGTATACGGTTCATGTACACGTGAGCCGGAACACCGCTTCATCGGGTTCAAAGGTTCAAAAAGATTGAATAGTTGTATTTGATTCTACAGAATTCCTGCCTATTTAGTGTTGATCAAAGTATAGTAAGAATTGGTAAGTCAAAAATTGTGTATTAAATTCTCATAACATTGATGCTGGTCTTAAACAATTGTGATTGAACCTTTGCATCTAATTCTGTATCAGGCTCATCAGGATTGTTCATCAACATAATTAAAAGTTCTATGTCAAATCCAATGTAAATGAAAAGCACCTACTAGAAATATTTTGACTCCTGTCAGGGGTCTTGTTCACTCTGTGACTGGTAGTGGTGAGTTTTAGACTGACATCCTTTGATGACTTGGATGACGTCATCTCCAAAGGGTGCCGGACCTTTGCATGCAGGTTATCTTTTTATTTTTCATTGTTTGTGCTCAATACTCTTCCCTGGTAATTTATTATATCATGAAAGAAAAAGTTTGGTAACACCATGCATTAACATCCACTGACCTTCCTTTGCTCCTGCACAGATGCCATTGCTTCATTCATCAATGGAACCGGACCAACGGGCAACATCACTACCGATGAGATAGCGCGCCTCTTGGAGGAAGCCAGGCGTATTGTTGACGAGATTAAAGCAAGGGATTTCAGCGATAACGAATTTATGACTGACATTGAGCTTTCTTTAGCTAAAGATGGTAAGATACACTCCTGTTGTCGACAATTTATACAATGTTGACATTTTTTCCAATGTCAGATTTTTGTGTTAAATCTGTTTTTTGGGGGGGAGGGGTAGATATTTTGTGTAGAGAATCAGTATATTGACAATGAAACGGTTGAAAATTTTGAACAACAAGCTTGAATGATTGATGCCTTGTTGATCTCAAGCTTGAATTTTTTTTTTGATGCTCTACATATTAACTTTTTAAGTGTGTTCTTTAAGACATTTAAATATTTGTAAAAATTCAATTATTGTAGTTACTATAGATATTCATTTTAAAAAATGTGATTTTTTTCCCCAGTTCTTGAGCGTGCCATGGCCCTGCGCAATGCCACTCATACCATCCTGGAAAGAGCACAAAATGTGTCCAACAGTGTGAACAACTTCAACGATATGCTGAATGACCTCCTCAATCAAAGTGCTCTTGCTAACAACATGACCGATGAGGCTAACGCCATACTAGCCAGGAACACTCCACCAAAATTCCAGGTAAATATGGATTTGATTGATTGGATTGATTGATTGATTGATTGATATTTTGAATGATCTCCTAAATCAAAGTGCTCTTGCTAATAATATGACCGATGAGGCTAACGCCATACTAGCCAGGAACACACCACCAAAATTCCAGGTAAATGCAGATTTTATTAATTGATTGATTGTTGATTGATTGATTGATTGATAAGAAATTTGAAATCTTGGGTGTAATAATTCCACAAGATTTCTTTCACTGGCATGCTGTATGATCTATTTTTATTGCATCTCAATAGTTGTGTGAAGTAAACAACAGGGTTCATAGCGGTCATTGAAATCCTTGAAAAGTCATTAAAAATGTAATTTGGATCCATTAAAATCATTGAAAAGTTTTTAAATTTTGTATGAAGTCTTTTAGAAGTATTTAAATTACAATGTATGCTGAATGATTATCAGAGCAGGTAACCTACCATTTATTTTGATTTAGTCAGAATAATTCTGATTTCCGAGTTTCAAAGGGGCAGAAAATCAGAATATTCTGATTTCCCAATTTTTACGCTCAACTTCTAATATGTGTAATTTTACTTATTTCAGTGAGTAGCTTGTGGAAGCTTTAATAAATGTGATAATGTCTGTGCAAAAATGTCTTTGAAAAGATGACTTAAAAGTCAATTAAAAGTCTTTGAATTCGATCTGGTCTAAGTGAAGAGATTTGGAGTGCTCAACTTGAGTAAATTTGTCAAAAGAAACCATTAACACCAAGGTAAAATTAGGGTCTTTTCAGACAATTTGCAGTAATTTCCAATCAAATCATGTTACACAAATATTAACACCAAATTATTTAAACTGTTCATATGTATTCCAGTGTTTAAGCCAAATAAATAAATTAATGCAAGATATTTCAACATCCGCTGCATTTTATCTGTAGGGTCTGTTGGATCAGATACAAGGTAACTACTCAGCTGGGGGAGAAGAAAACACCAATGCCACAGCACTGCTGGAACAAGCACAGAAATTCTTGGATGCTGCCAACAGGGCGCTGGAAGTAAGTCAAGATTTTGTCCATTTTAACCCATTTAGTGCAGTTGTTCTGGATTTGAAGTCATTATTTGATGAAGCTGTTTAGTTGAATACCCTCACATTTTGTGAGTTGCTGTGGTAAAAGTAATGTGACTCTAGGGATAAGCACTGAATACCATAAGCTATAGCATGACCAAAATGGGACAGTGTTACAGCTAGCAATGTTTTAGTGCTGGCTAGAATTAAAAGCCAGGGTTCTTAGCCCATCAGGGATAATTATTTTACTTTCTTTCAGTCAGGGATAAGTCGGGGAATATGATAACATATGCCTCAAATCAGGGAAAAGTCAGGGAATTTTGATGGGCTCAAAGATCGAAAGTAGTCAGTCAGACTCAATTTCCCCGATGTGTCTGGTCTCTGTTCTTCTACACTCACATGCAGAGTCATAGGATTTGAAAAGTAACATGTTCACATTTTTTTGCAAAAAATATTTATATAGAATTTTGAGATTTCATCAGGGAAAAGTCAGAGAATTTGGTTTTCTTAAAATGCCGGGACCCTGATTCAGGGACTTCCATTTGAAATTTGCAGGGGCTCTATTAAAAGCTCTCCTGAAGTTCTTTAGGGGAGCAATTGGGGGAGCCATCTAGAAATTTAAATGTTAATTACCATCATGCAAGGTGCTCTATTTATTGAGCTCCCATAAAGCATTTGAGGGGAGCAGGGTGGTTCAGTAGAGCTCACTCGCCTCAAATGGAATTCCCTGCTAATTAAGCAAAGCTAACACCACTAATGTCTATCTTAATCTTTGCTCCATACTAGGGCTCCCAGCTGAATGCGTCTATGTTAGAGGCAGCTATGGATAAGTTAGAACCTCGCATACCAGTTCTCAAGGACCAGGCTGCTGAACTGACACCATTAGTGGATATGGCTAAAGAATATGCCGATAACCTCACACGACAAGCTGAATATCTTGATGGGTAAAAGCGACAATTTAATTGTTTTGATATAACTTTGAAAATGGTATTTTGTAAATGCCAGTTTATATCAATATATTTAAGATTAAATTTATATTTTTGAAATTTATTTTCATATTTGGGGGTTTTTTTTGGGGGGGGGGTATGGTTTTTGCTTCACCTTTTATTTTTTCTGGATTGAAAATCCCTATTGCAGGGAATATTTCAATATAAAAGCAGGTAGGGTTGAGTACCTTATTAGGTAGTACCCTTAGTTGATGCGATCTGATTTCCAAGCGGCAGCCGTAAGAATGTGAAGCGCTTAGTGAATTGACGAAGTTGGAATTGATGTAGTTAGTTTATAAGCGTGATAATAAAGCATAATTATTATTGATTTTTTCTGCTGCAAATAATAAACAAGAGTTCTAAAATTAACATAGTTAAATAGTACAACCAAAAGATACATTATTGTGGAAAAACAGAAGATTTGTGTATTTTATTTGACCATATAGGGCCATGCGTTTTGAGCTCGCCACCCTAATCGTTACATGACCAAATTAGAGAATTTTGAGACTATACTTGTTTCAAATTAGAATATATCTACAACTATCCACCCTAATGTAATAAAAGTATATATTTTTAAAAAGCTGAGTATGTAAGCAATCTAATTACGTCCAGTTCAATGCAATATACATGGTGACCTTGAAAATATACATGGTGAAACAAAATAATTCAATATCAAAATTGAGTGCACCAATGCACCCGTAATTTTTTATTTGGAATAAAAAATTTAAATTTAGGTGTATTTGCTTAGACAAAGGATGCAATGAGCTCACCAAAGATTGAAACAAATAAATAAAAGTTGTACGGTAATATTTAAATACAGGGTGATCCAAATTGCGTGTTAACAATTAAAATTATTTTCACATTTTTAACAACAACCTTAAAATCTTAACCAATACAAGAAAACTAACTGCATTTTTGGATTCTACATCAAATTTCAGTTCAGAAAATGTATACTTTGACCTTCATAGGATAAATAATTAAAATGTTATCGCACTTTCAATTTTTCAAGATATTCCTGGTCCATTACTACAGTGTTCAATGTAAAAAATGGATAGTTAACTGGTTAAAGTTGGTATTTAACCAAACAATCTATATAATTTAGGCTCAGAAATAGTCAAACTATTTAATATACTTGTCTAGCTGTAATTTAAGACCAAATCTGTGTTTGTATCCCCTACAGTTGCAAAGATGTGATGATTTAATTGTCAGTGAACAGCAAAAATCTCTATTTCCCATAGACTTTGTGCACACCTCCACCGCCGCATCCTCCACCTTGGCTGTTCTGGATTCAAACAGCCATAACTCAATAACTGTTCATAGTAACTAATTCTACTTTGCAGGCCTACTAAGGCAAATCTTAAGCTACAAAATGACACCATAAGCATGGCAATAACTTCTTGTTTTGCAAAGATATCATGAATTAAACAAGATGACGTTTGGAAAAGTGTAACAACACCACCATTTTTGGGTGGCGAGTTCAAAACGCATGGCCATAGTTAAAATTGGATTTTCAGTTTGAATATTACATCATCAAATCCTAGGCAAACATTTGCCATAATGAGTTATAAATTATATCCCAATACACCTTGTTTTCCAGTTTACTTCGCGACACTCGTGATTTGGCTGAGAATGCTCTAAAAGCAGCCAATGCGTTTTCAGATATAGTAGATGCCATTAATGCTGCGGAGGCCGCTGCCAAGGCTGCCCTCAACGCCAGCCAGGAAGCTGAAAATGGAGTAAGTCTTCTCAAAATCTGTTTGATGATATATAGACCTGCTAGAACATTAAATATCTTAATGCCATGGTCATATCCCAATGCAGTTGGGGAAGGGGTTAGCGCAGCAGTACTTCCCTTGCTTTGTACCAATGGGTCCCAGATTCCATTCCAAGTCCAGTTGCTTTATGTGCATTTGGTTTTCAGTCCATAGTCGCTTCCGCAGGTTCTTCTCCTGGTACTCCTGTCTTCCTCTGAGAAAAGAAGATCTTGTGCCCCATTGGAAATAAGTGTCATTAGAGGGGGGTTGGGGGGAGGTTATCCTTGACTCTCAGCCTAAAGAAATCTTTCCGTCTTTGTTTCTTAATGACAGTGGGAAGAATTTGAGTTCAGTTGGAGAAACAAAATAATGTGTTCAAAAAATATTAATGAAACTTGGATTAATCAAACCCATATGACTGCCTCAGACCTGGGGCACTGTTGTCTGATAACATTGATTTGTGAAATTTCAAAATCTTTTTATATTTAGTAGTATACAAAGTGCCAATGCAAGACCAAAAACAAATTTTTAAGATATGATAGTGGTATTGTTAAGTCAACAAATATATAGTATTTGATGCATGATGTGAAATTTTAAAGACTTCAGCAACTCCATCGAAATTCACTTTATTTCAGAGTAATTGTAATGAATTAACTGGTTTTGTATTTTCAGGCTGGTAGTTTTGAAACTCGTCCAGAGGATTCCTTGAAGAGGAGCACACGGTTGGGCAAAAAGGCTGTCAAAGCTCTCAATGGAGTTAAAGGTAGGATTAATACAAGTAGGCATTAAGGTTATGAATCAGCAATTCATGTTGTCAGTGATATGGGAAGAATCATGATGTGGTAAATACTTAAGTCCTTTGTAAATCAATAACAAGTCAGAATAACACAAACCATCCCACTGAAAACAATGTAACAACCGTACTTACAAAACGCAGTCAGGAACACGGCATGTGAAGTGCATTGCACATTTTCATTTAAATTTTATTTGCCATATTACAGGTAGAGTATGAGTGGGGCTCCCTCTATACTCTATAAACCTGAAGTATGCAGCAAGCAAGCAGACTCTGCTACGAGATCCATAGCAAATCCCTTGCATTCTACAATATTGTGAAATGGTGGTTATGTATTTTTTAAGAGACTAGTAAGACCAAATCACTGCGTATTAATATTTTTGTACTTGAATTGTTCATGATTTTTGTGTTATTTTTGGCTAATTTTGTTGCTAACACATGGACAAACCTTGACATTCAGTTCATTTGAATATTCAGCAAGATTTGGTATGTGGTTATGATTCGAAAAATACGGACTAATTTAGTTCCTCGTAGGGTCATTTGGTTTATTTGTGTTAGTCAGCTGCTTGTTTCATACTTCAAGATTTACAGAGTATAAGGATGTATGTTGCAAAATTTGACTTGTTGAAATACAGCCCTTGTTGTACATTTGTTTTGATTGTTGCTGTCATAAGTGTAAGTGTTGGCCTGGGAAGATGAGTATGGTAATAGCATGAATTTCCACTAATGATTTACTCAAATTAAATTATTACTTTCAGATTTAGAACAGACTCTTGGAGGTGTCAGGGATAGTGTTGACAAGATCCGTGAAGATCTGGATGGAGCCGACAACACCTTGCAAGGCATACGCGATGGCATCAATGAGATCCCTGAGGATAGCACCAAGTGTGAGGTGGTTGTCTGTGAAGAAGGAGCGCCAGACTGTAAGCCAGGATTCACTGGCGAGGAATGCTCCGCAGGTAAGTGCCTTGGGCAACACAATATATGACCGTACATGACAAACAAGCCACAAGAGAAGCCCACTTGGTTTTGCGCTACAGACAAAAATACAGAGGTTTTAACGTGGCAAAGTTGACTTTTGGTAGATTCACAATCTTTATGAGTTCTTCAAAGCACCCCTAATGTTTCATTTCAAAAAACTTCAAGTTTAGATATGACAAAGATACGTTCTAAGGACCAACAAAAAACATGGCTTATTGATCTTCAAATGTGTTTATCTTGGTTTCATCTTTTCTTCCATGAGGAAAAACATTTTTATGTGCCATAACTTCTGGATATGAATGAAGTTCATTGAGGTGTCATTTTAATCCATTTTACATGGTGTTTGCAAATATTAAAAAAAGTAAAACCGACAAATTAAGGACCATTGGTGTTACACGGTCACACATTTGCCACATACAATTATTGGAGTGACCTAATCCATATTGTTCTTCAAAAAGTATAATTATCAATAGTAAATGGAAGGATTATCAATAAAAAACAGAAAACAGCTCAAAAATGTTGCACGACTCCAGTACAAGCTACTAAATGCAGAGTAGAAGACGAGACAATGGACAAATAGACAAGATGTGAGGGAAATTTGAAGACAAGACATGAGACTGGTGCAGCAATTGTGTGTGTTTGAAGAAACCAGAGACAACTGAAATCGAATTAGGTTAGCCAACAGTAGATGATTTATTGTGCATAACAAAACTGGTATTAATATTTGTAACAAATTCATTCATGTTATCTTGCTGATGTATATAACTTTGTCCGTCATTTCTACCCAATATTACAGCCCTGTTAGGTCAACAAGCCCAAGACGCGGTGGATATTGCTATGGATGCTGATGGTTCAGCCCAGAGGGCACAGGACATCGCTGATTGGGTCAACGCTAGATTGGGTGATCTGGAGGACAAAGCTCAACAGCTACCTGAAGATGTGGAAGCAACAAATACTGCCTTAGATGTGGCAGACAATGCAAGTAAGTATGTGCCTTGTGCATGATTGGGGGCCAAGGGACTCAGGCTATGTCTCAGTCCAGAGGGCTCAAGACATTGCTGATTGGGTCAACGCTAGATTGGGTGATCTGGAAGACAAAGCTCAGCAGTTACCTGAGGATGTGAAAAGCTACAAATACTGCCTTGGATGTGGCAGACAACGCAAGTAAGTATGTGCCTTGTGCATGATTGGGGGCCAAGGGACTCAAGCTATGTCTTAGTCCAGAGGGCTAAGGACATCGCTTATTGGGTCAATGCTAGATTGGGTGATCTTGAGGACAAGGCTCAGCAGCTACCTGAAGATGTGGAAGCAACAAATACTGCCTTAGATGTGGCAGACAACGCAAGTAAGCCTGTGCCTTACACATGATTGGGGCCAAGGGACTCAAGCTATGTCTCAGTCCAGAGGGCTCAGGACATCGCAGATTGGGTCAACGCAAGATTGGATGATCTGGAGGAAAAAGCTCGGCAGCTACCTTGTGCATGATTGGGGGCTAAGTGGCTATGGCTCGGCCCAGGTAATGCTGACAATGCCTGTGCTGAATTGATAGAGAGTAGAACTGATGGGAGTAGAATTTTTTCCAAAAAAGTTGACAGTTTCGAACTTCAGATAGTGTCACTTCAGTATGAAATTTACTTAAGCAGATTAATGTTGAATTTTCAATTTTCATTAAAAAGTAACTTTTTTAAAGGTACCTTTTAATATGATATGATGAGTAATTAAGTATAAAACGCTAAATTCAGTATGAATATCGTATATGTGAAATTTTGATGATGAAGAAAGATTTTTATTTCCATGGCGGTTCCTACTTCACACTGTCTTTAAATCTCAAAACATATATAAAATAGCCAAAGTAGATCATCTGATGTCAAAGATTCATATTTACAGATAAGTTTTGTGTTATTATTTATACACTGGTTCTGTCCTCTTATTTCCTAATTGACACTGGTTCTGTGGTATTATTTCCTAATTGATACTGTTCTGTCATCTTATTTCCTAGTTGACACAGCCCGCGGTCACATCGACACCTTCCGTAACCTGGACATGTCTCTGACAGAGAAACACAAGACATTGCAGAACATGACTCAGTTTATGGACTACAATCTGGCTGACCTGAGAAAGAAGATCAATGAGGCTAGGACTGTTGCTGGACAGGTAAGTCATCAATTAGGCCAAAAAAAAAATTGTTTGTTTGGCCGAAAAAAGATATCCAGACCTTCCCATCATGCCAAAAGAAGATATCGGGACCTTCCTATCATGCCTTAATTCCAGTGGAATATTTTGTACCGGTTGTCATGAACATCTGAAGTGATGCACATTGCAGTCCTCATCCCAATTTTGCATTTCAGACATGTTTCATCACTAGCCTTGATTTCAACCGAATGTTATAAATAAATAAGTATGTTTAAAAAGATTACTGGGTCTTTTTTAATATAACACAAATGAACAATAGTAAGAACTTAATATGTTCATGTATAAATATCAGGTTCCCAATTCATGACGAAAGCTTTTGAGTCATAGGAAAGGGCTTGACGCCATTGTCTTGCATCATGATGCAGAAAAATATTGAGTTATGATTCAAAGATAGATGTATTATAGTGTGTTGAATGATGCAGAAAATTGCGCCAGGGCCTCTATTATTATAAAGACCACTTCAAAGAAGGTAGTTATGTGTTTTCCCTAATATTTTTGTGTCATGACCCAACATACATTTCGTCATGGCTCTTGCGTCAAGCCCTTTCGTAGGTCGGAACACATTCCGTCATGAATTGGGAACCATGCCTTAGATAAAAGATTTTTAGCAAGAATACATTTTAAAGGTCGCATACAGGAAATGAGCCCGAGCAATCCAAATGTATACCCATGACCTGAATGCATCTAAAAATGCAGAGCACAGTTTTGTATAATACCAGTCATCTTCAGATGCTATTGAATAATTTGTATGGGAGAACCCTAGTATTATAGTTTAAGTCCAATTTTTGACAGTTGCCTGAAAAAACATATCATGCATTATGAAGGAGTAAAATCTGTGAAATCTGACATTGTTATTGCTTTAAAATCTATTTTGCAGGTAAAAGTTGCCATGAAGTTTGTCACCGATAGCTCTCTCAAACTACGTCGTCCAGCAGACTACGCAGAAGCGTCAACTCGTAACGTGATTGAGTTGTATTTCAACACCCGGATGGATAACGCACTGTTGTACTTTGCTGGTGGTCCATTGCCTGATGTAAGTTTAAACAAAAATCCAGAGTGCAGGGCCCCGTTGTTTGTAAATGCAACCCTACTCTGGATTTTTGTTTATACAATGCATGTTGTTTTCGCTGTTAAACTTAAACTTCTTACTGGTAACTCAAGCATGTAAATAGTACAAAACAGAAATGGGTGCGTTATGAACATCGACGAATTCGCAAGTTGTTCATCTCAATTGAAACATGCTTTCCATGATGCGGTCGCTATTTTTAGGCCAAGAGCTGACAGTCAAAAATGTTTACTTTAGTTATTTTATTTTATTTATTTGTTTGCCTCGGTCTTAATGTCGTTTGCTATCGATGCTACCATTTTGTATATCGACATGTCGATCGATAATCGATACTTCCGCCAATCGATAACAGTACTAGTAGTAGGGAAGCATGCAATATGTCTTTTTTTTTTCATTTGATAAGGACCCATATATGGCTATTGAGATTGTAGAAGGCAAACCAACATTGAGGTACAATCTTGGCGGAGAAGATGGAGAAGCCGTAGTCAACGATGATGTCAGCGACGGCCAATGGCACAAGATTGTGGCTGATAGGTAGGTGACATCTCCAACGATCAAGCACAGGATTGTTGAATATCTCTGTGAGCAAAGTCTACAATCATCGCCAGGAGTGGGTTGTTGAAAGGCTACTATAGTTGTTTTGTCTTAATTGCTGTGCTTAAAGGGGCATTTGACAAGTTCAGCATCATCCCCAACTATTTACCTTAGCAATTTGAGATTTTTGCATCATTTGAAGTATTAGCGGTAATAATGACAGCATACAAAGAAAAACATACATGTCTTATAATTGTCCAAGATGATATTTCAAAGAAACTTAAGCCAAGCAGTATAAAAATTGGGGAAGTGACACAAATGCAATGCTGTTAGCAAAACTGGGTCAAAAACTCATTTTTAAAAAAGAATTATGTTGCTTTTTTAACTTTTAAATGTGTTTGCACTATTCAGTATGTGCAAATTAATGATTCTGTAGTCTCTTTCAAATTTTGGAAAATCATGGACAATTCCTCTAATTATTCTAAAAACTATTTTACTTGTCCAATAGAAATGCTGGTATTGGCAGGATTGTAGTATACAGTGAAGGTGAACCCCCACTCATTGGTGCCGACACGCTAGATGAAGGGGCAGCGTTAACCTTTGACCCCGATGCCCAGTTCTTCATAGGTGGCGTGGATCCGCTTGTTGAGGTAAATTCTTATGCATCTGCATTGCACACTTTACTAACCAACTAGGATTGAAAGCTCCCCAAGGTGAGCAAATATTCTTGTTGTGTGTAAAAACTATTTATCATATTATACCAACTAGGTTAATTTAAACTCTAAGTAAACTAAAATAGAATTTTCTGTTGTGCAGGTACTCTTGTCAAAAACTTGGAAATGTTTACTGATAACCTGTTACTTTTGCATACTTTGATGAATTGTAACTAAACCTGGGTCATAGCTGCAACATGCGAACGCTCATTTGTTGTTGAGGTCAAAGAGCACATACCAAGGTCAAAGATCAAAGTTTATAGGCTGAAATTGTTAATTAGCCTCAACTGAAAATTTGAAGTATTGGAACCAAACTTAGTATACCAAATTTAGTATATGGATGTAATCTGGTAATCTTCATTTGCTGATGAGGTCAGAGGTCATACACAGGGGTGTGAGAGTTCAGATTTTAATCTGATTTCAGATTTTTCATGCCTTCAAAAGAGTCTTAATTTCAGCTTTTTTTTGTTATTTTCAGCCTGTTTTTGGCATTTTGTCACTGTTTTCAGATTTTTTTTAAAAATAAGTATGGAAGACATTAATAATGGACATTCTTTCTCTTATTCCTCTCTCTGCAGCTTCCACCTTCAATTAAAGCATTTAGTTTTGAAGGTGGCATAGATAGTTTTGTGTACAATGAAGAACCAATTGGATTATGGAACTTCAAAGAAGCCATTAATATCAACGACGGAGTCCTGAGGTGAGAATTCACTCTTGTAAATAAGAGGTGTTCAAAGTATCAATTCTGACATTTATTTTAAAATCAGCTGTAAAATGAGACGGTGTGCCAAAAATAGTTGTAGGTCACAGGGATTTTTCTGTACCATAGGTTTTACTGTTTTAACATTGATGTGATGGCTCACCCCGAAAAGGGGACTTTGCGACAGCAGAACACATTTAAAGAAACTGGTGAAAATAGACAGCAAAAAGTTAAGAAAATAATAAAAATTACCAGCAAAGTGCCAAATTTGGGTGCATTTTCCACTATTTTCAAAAAACACCCAATCTGAGCAAAATTGGGTGCTTTCCCGACCCTAATATTTTTTTTTAAATATTTGACTAGGGTCGGTCGCTGTGGGCAACACACAACAACTTTTTTTTTTGGCCTAAAATGTGTGAATGTGCAATAGGACTAATGCGCAATGGTTGTGTTAATTAAGATTGTTTACATGTGTCCTATAAAACACTCCATCTGTCATTTGTTTCAGGAACGTTTCTAACCTTGGAACAGCGCCAGAGAAGGGTTGGTACTTTGACGGTGACGGCTATGTTCAAATGGAACACGCTACTGAGAGTAGTCCCGATTTGAATATACGTGCATTTGAGTTTAAGACACTCAGTCCAAATGGTTTGCTGTATTTTGCACCAGGACCCAATGGGGTAAGTCTTTATATTGATTATCACAAGGACGATATTATACTAATATATACCGACTTGAAGATCTCTGTTAAAACTATTGACCTGAAAATAACAAAATTTTGGTCACTGAAGGACCATAGTTTTAATCCAGAGATCTGAAAAATGTCAGTATATGTTTGTTTAGGAGCAGCTTCAAAACTCAACCGGCAGTTGTCTGTAGGTTCTGGGCGGTTGGCTATTGTTTATTCCGGTTGAATCGCCCAAAACCGGCAGGCAACCGCTGGTTGAGTCTTAAAGCGACCCCTCATATAATACTGTATTAACCCTTTGAACACGACGAGCCGCACCCCTTCGTAATCATATCACTTATCAATTTGAAATTCATACGATGACCAAGAACAATTGAAGTTTTTATTTTAGGTGATTTTGGTTATGTTTACATCATGTTCAGTGAAATATTAATGAGGTATAGCAAAAAAAGTACAATATGTTTTTTTCAGGAAGTATTGAAAATTCCTGATCCCTGTTGGATGCGTGTGATTACTTACCTATGTTTCGCGTCGGGACATCCAACACCTCGGGATCAGTAATTTTTTCTAGTTCCCTTAATACCGTGTTATATTTGTGTAATACTACCAGGTCACTTGAAATGAACACTGCAAAGTAAACGTTCTCATTTTGCTACATGTGTTGAATTTTTGATTTGCATTCTTTGGTGTGCTATCCTATACCTTTATAAGCCTAAGCTGAATTTGATATAGCAGAAATTGAAAAAGGTGGAAATATAATCAATGGCACCTAATGCTTTTATTTACTATCTCAGCCTAGTGAGAGAGTCTATTACTGGTTTTGAAGTATATGTAGGGATGGTTAGCGCAGACTCCAAATACTTGAGATGACATGTTAAATAATGGGAGTTGCCCTACTTGACAAGATCAGAAACAACACAATTCGTCAAAAAATAGGCATCGGAACAGATATAACAGAACTGGTAGCCAAAAAAGGACTACGCTTCTTTGGCTGCATTAACAGAATGCCAAACTCAAGAATGCCAAAGATTGTATTTGGTGCCCAACACATGGGGAAAGACCAAGGGGTAGACCAGCAAAGAGATAGGAAGACTTTGTTAGGACAGACACTAAAACAAGAGGACAAAACTCCATCTCAGAAGCTGTAAAACTTTCTAAAGACAAGAAGAAGTGGTAGGAAGTCAATCAGCAGAAGCCATCACTCAGACCTGATCTGGTGTGGACAGCTTTGGTCAAGAAGTGTATATTTTTTTCTTACCTAATGCTAATAATTTGTTTTTGTTTTTTGAATTCTAGGTTGATTACAGGGCATTGGAGCTACGTGATGGCAAACTTGTTTTCCACTGGGATCTTGGCTCTGGCAAAGGGGAAATTGTGACGGCAAATCCGTACAATGACGGGGAATGGACTAACGTTAGGATTATACGAGATGACATCAATGGAAGAATGGTTATCCTCAGAGAGGGAAGGTAAGTGCCCAGGGGGGGGGGGGTACAATGATGGGAATGGAGTAACGTGAGGATTATACAAGATGACATCAATGGAAGAATGGTTATCCTCAGAGAGGGAAGG
>JXSR01S001668.1:39925-51310 GCA_000969725.1 Ophiothrix spiculata
TTTATAGGGGTGCTATAATGCTTTGGGTCATACCACTCCGGAGAGAGGTATGCAAATTAGTTTCAGTCAACATTGTAGAGGTAATCAGGCTCCAGTTACATAGTTTAGCAAACAAAATATGTTTGTATATAATTTGAAATTCATACGATGACCAAGAACAATGGAAGTTTTTAGGTGATTTTGGTTATGTTTACATCATGTTCAGTGAAATATGTATGAGGTATAGCAAAACAAGTACAACATGTTTTTTTCAGGAAGTATTGAAAATTCCTGATCCCTGTTGGATGCGTGTGATTACTTCCCTACGTTTCGCGTCGGGACGTCCCAGGATCAGTAATTTTCACTACTTCCCTTAATACCGTGTTATATTTGTGTAATACTAGGGGTCGATTTCACTAACATTACGTTGCATCGTAGCTAACGAAGGGCTCAGCTTGTTACTACAACTAGACTTCACAAAGACATGAAAACCTTTCGTAAGTGTTCACTGCATCGTAAGGTATATGAATTACGCACTAGAAAAACCGACCCCTTTGTTAACGTTGCGTGGGGTCAAGAAGTGGTCGTAGCTAACGATGGGTTTTGGTCTTACGATGGGTTAACGATGCATTTTAACGTTAGTGAAATCGACCTCAGGTCACTTGAAATGAACACTGCAAAGTAAAAGTTCTCATTTTGCTACATGTGTTGAATTTTTGATTTGCATTCTTTGATGTAGTATCCTGTACCTTTCTAAGCCTAAGCTGAATTTGATATAGCAGAAATTGAAAAAGGGGAAATATAATCAAGGGCACCTAATGCTTTTGTTTACTATCTCAGCCTAGTGAGAGTCTATTACTAGTTTTGAAGTATATATAGGGAAGGTAAGCGCAGACTCCAAACACTTGAGATGACATGTTTGCAAAAAATAATGGGAGTCACCCTACTTGACAAGATCAGAAACAACACAATTCGTCAAAAAATGGGCTTCAGAACAGATATAACAGAACTGGTAGCCAAAACAATGCCAAACTCAAGACTTAAAAAGATTGTGTTTGGTGCCCAAAAACATAAACACATGGGAAAGACCAAGGGCCAGACCAGCAAACAGATCAAAAGGCTGTGTTGGGGCAGACACCAAAGCAAGAGAACTAAACTCCCTCTCAGATAAACACATGGAGAAAGACCAAGGGCCAGACCAGCACAGAGATTGTGAAGATTGTGTTGGAGCAGACACCAAAGCAAGAGAACTAAACTCCCTCTCAGATAAACACGTGGGGAAAGACCAAGGGGCAGACCAGCAAAGAGATTGTGAAGATTGTGTTGGGGCAGACACCAAATTAAGCAAATGAACTAAACTCCCTCTCAGATAAACACATGGGGAAAGACCAAGGGCCAGACCAGCAAAGAGATTGTGAAGATTGTGTTGGAGCAGACACCAAAGCAAATGAACTAAACTCCCTCTCAGATAAACACATGGGGAAAGACCAAGGGCCAGACCAGCAAAGAGATCGGAAGACTGTGTTGGGGCAGACACCAAAGCAAGAGGACAAAACTCCCCCTCAGAAGCTGTTAAACTTTCTAAAGACAGGAAGAAGTGGTAGGAAGTCATTCAGCAGAAGCCATCACACAGACCTGATCTAGTGTAGACTGCTTAGGTCAAGAAGTGTATATTTTTTTTATTATGCTAATAATTTGGGGGTTTCTTTATTGAATTCTAGGTTGATTACAGGGCATTAGAGCTACGTGATGGCAAACTTGTTTTCCACTGGGATCTTGGCTCTGGCAAAGGGGAAATTGTGACGGCGAATCCCTACAATGACGGGGAATGGACTAACGTGAGGATTATACGAGATGACATCAATGGAAGAATGGTTATCCTCAGAGAGGGAAGGTAAGTGCCCAGGGGGGGGGGGGTACAATGATGGGAATGGAGTAACGTGAGGATTATACAAGATGACATCAATGGAAGGATGGTTATCCTCAGAGAGGGAAGGTGAGTCAGCATGTGAGTGCAAGAAAGTCATATCTGCAATCAGAGATGCCACATTTCCAAATAAATTCTGAATTCAGAATGTTTCAATGGTTTAAGCCTAAATTCAGATTTTTTATTGTTTTTTTCGTGTACAAAGGTATAGGCAATTTTGGTTTCTCACATTCTTTCGAAGTATTTCAGATTTTTTGAACACCAATGAGTGGCATCTCTGGCAATGGCTGCCCTAAGTTATATTTATTTTACAACTTGTTACAAGAATGTGAAAAATCCCTCAAAATTTTACTGTCTTTTGTCAGTGGTTCTTGAAATGGTTCTTCATGTAACAATGTCACCTGGAGAACCATTTCAAGAACCACTGACCCAAGATTGAAGAGTATACAGTGTGCAATCAAATTCATGACAAATGGCAGCTATTGCAGATATGACTTTCTTGCACTCACATGACAGTGATGTTGTGGAAGAGGTGTATGTGTGTACCGTTCGTTATCGTTTGTGACATCGCACAGAAACATATTTTTGCTCTAAATGACTTCAAAGTAAAAAATCTTAGAGGTTTTACCGAATTTTGTATTGTGCTTAACAAAGATGATTGGTAACATAATTGCAAGTAATTTCATAAAGTGGTAAGGAATACTATCGTCTGGATTCCTTTTAATGTATTGTTTGGTTTTGTAATGTTTGTGACATTTTTGGATTAAAACATGTGCTCATTCATGCTGCACGGATAGAAGAGCAATTTCTGTTTGGAAAATACTTCCCACATACCAAATAACAAACGAATGACTGAAAAACCTGCTCATATGATCGATTAAATAAGCTGATTTTTTGCTTGAAGACAAGAAAAAGTTTCATTTTCTGTGGAATGAGCCGATAAACTAAATAATGCTGTTACTGTGCAGCACTGGTATTGTAGTGGCAGTACAGTTACTCACAGAAAACCTATTTGAGATAAGTGTTAATATCTGCAGGGATCTGGTATTAATTTATATAGTTTAGATCCTTTATGTGATTCAATCAGATTAAATTCAACTCTTATTTATTTTCTCAGTGCTGGTGAGCTAGAAAACATAGTAGGAAAAGCTGAAGCAGATGGCAGTGGCTTGGAATTTGGAGAGTATGAATTCTATGGTGGACTGATTGGCGTTGAGCCGCGAGACTTCCCGTAAGTAAACTTAGCATTTTAGCATTTTATATTCTTCACTCGTGAAGGTATTTTCTTTCACTATATTCTTTCACTTAGATGCCAATTGAAATTGTAGATGAATTGCTACTTTTAATCATTCATTTGCAGCCAAGAGGACTGAGATAACAACTTGTGACACTGTTGTTTAATTGAAATCAATGTGCCGATGCTGATGGAATGTAATAAATGAAAATGCGATAAAAAAAACTTGCTAAGAGGACTAAAATATTGTAGGGTAAATTTCATTACTGTGTTTAGCTTTTGTTTTATTTTATTTTGTTAGTTTTATTTCATTTTATTTTATTTTTGGTCGAGTTTGTGGACACATTTACAGCCTTGCCGACAAACGAGTGAAAGTGGTTTTGTCGACGACATTGTCGACAAAAGGCTTGTCGACACCAGCCTTAGTATATGTAGTTAGAAATGAAAATAATTATGGACTAATTTTTCACTGCGAATGATTATTGAAGTGACACAGCCCTGGCCATTTACTGAAGACAAAAAGTGACAGCATTTTCATCTTTACTCTGTTAACTTTCCATTATTCCATTAGAGACGTGACAAGGCAAGGATTCCGTGGCTGTATCAGGAACCCCAAGGTGGCTGGTGTGACTCTTAGCTTCAGTGATAATGTAGGAACATTTGGTACATCACCAACGTGTGTCCCTACCGTAAGTATTAATACTTGCTAATGATATTAAATGGCATTTATATAGAGCCTTTTGACTAAAGTTGATTTATCTGAACTGCTCTTTAATATCGCTTGGGACAACAAAGCAATTGATTTGAGGTGTTTTTCTGTAAGGCCAAGAAAAAAGGTTTGTTTGCAAAAAAAAAAGCTATGAGGTATGGTATGCAATTTTTTATTTGTTTTTAGGAAATTAGCTATGCGGTATGCAATATTTCTTCTTTTTTTTTAACGCTCTGAAATTCTGATCGCCCAACTTACATGTGAAGTTCCAGGTTTCTATAAGTACAATTCTGCCCTTTGGGAACTCTTGACAGTTGAAATAAAAGAAAAATTCAAGGTAAAACAGCAAATGACAGCAACCCAGTCGGCAAGCGATCGCTGGATTACTCTCAATAAAAAAAGGGGGAAAGAAAGACCAGCACGTAGCTCTTCAAGTTAAATTCATTTTCACATAGCAATGCGCACAGGTTTTTTTCTTCTTTGGCCTAAAAGGCCGTAAAGATAGTCATAGCAGGACTAGAAATTCTTAAGTTTGAGTCCTGCCCCTTGTATGTGCATAAATTTTGTATTGGTCTTGCCATTAACTTACTTGCCATGTCTGTGTTAAATTGGATAAGTTATGAATATTGAAATGATGATGAAAAGATATGCATGCAGCCATTGAAATTCTAACCACTTTTTGAAATTGTTTTTCAGTTAAGCTGTGAATTTAAAATGTCTTATTTCAAAGTAATTTTATTTTAGTCTAATTTTTGTAAAGATACTCATACTCTTAAAAGTAGAAAAGCAAAGGTTCTGTGTATAAACGCCCGTCATTTGTAAAATTGTAATAGCATAGATATAATTTTGCAATATTTATACAAAGACCCTGGATGTGCAATTTACCAAATAGATTGGTTTATACTCCTAATCTGGGATATATTCACCTGATGGTTGCATGAGAATGATTGGTATTGTAGATAATGTTTTTTCCCAAGATTGTTGTCTTTTTGTTTCTCAGTCCATACATGTTGTTCTCTTTGCAGTCGATCACAACCGTATCATTCCGTGGCCCAGGCGGCTGGATGGAATGGAATCCAGTGGATATAGAGAGGAATAAAGCCATGGTGTTCCAGTTCCGCACAGAGCAACCAGAAGGCTTGATACTCTTCATGGCCAATGAAGCCGTGGTAAGTATAGAGAGGAATAAAGCCATGGTGTTCCAGTTCCGCACAGAACAACCAGAAGGGTTGATACTCTTCATGGCCAATGAAGCCGTGGTAAGTATAGAGAGGAATAAAGCCATGGTGTTCCAGTTCCGCACAGAACAACCAGAAGGCTTGATACTCTTCATGGCCAATGAAGCTGTGGTAAGAAGGCCAGGAAAAAATAATTAAAAACATTCATTTTTCTGTAAGTCTACTAAAGAATAAAACCTTTGATCCAGAAAATGCGTCACATCACATGTCATAGATGTGGGTTTTTTTCTCCCAAATGTTTTTGAAAAACAGTTCCAATCAAATTCATCATATATTATGGTTCTTGCTCGTAGTAAAATGTTCTTGACAGGCAATGAAATATTGCATAAAATTTTAAACCATCACAACCAGTGTTTCCTCTAAGGTTTTTGAGCTTGCGCCAATTCGAGCAAGTTTGACAAAGTTTAAGAGGTACTTGCGCCAAAATCATGAGCTGTGGCTGAAAATTGGCTTAATATATAAAGCTAGAAAAATATATGTCTCGCGCATTTTCAGAAACCCGTTGCGCCAATTTTCACCGCTCCTGCGCCATATGGCCTTACTAAGGAAACACTGATCACAACGATGCCACACCCATTGCAGACACTCTTAGACCAGTTTTACAAATGAACATCATTTCTCAGTTCCAAGCATGTGCCCTTTTTTCCAGGTTCAATTTTCATTTTTGTAGAACCAAAACTACATTCTGTCAATTTTGAAACAGAAAAAACTACTAAAGCACTTCTTAGCAGTTATTAAATTACCACTTTTTCCAAATTATTTGGTGCCATTTTTAATTTATACCTATTACGGGCGGGCGGACCTTCCAAGTAGGGTCTGGCGGGCGTTTATTTTTATTTATTTTTTTTAGGGGGGGAGAAAAACTAAAACATTTTTATAAATTTGGGCCCAAAAACGACTGATTTTACATGATTTTGATATTTTTAACTAAAAAAACCCCCTTCAATTCAAAATAGCAAATTTAGGGTCGGTCGGTCGGTCAAGTAAAACAGGGTGGGTGTTTTTTTGTCGCCTTAGCAATTTTGATTTAGAACACATGCCCAGTGACAGTGTCAGGGAGGGACAATGGTGAAGAGTGATGTATCTGCAATATTCAAACACATGTTACATTAGCCATGTGAAACCAGACCTGTAACTCATTCTCATCTCTGCAATACCTCTTTTGACAGAACAACTATTTATCTGTGGCAATCGTTGGTGGACAGATGCACGTGGTTGCTGACAGTGGAGGTGACCGTGTCGAGTTGAGATCAACCAATAGTGATTATAATGATGGGGAACTTCACACGGTGACCATTAACAAGAAAGTCAGAAAGTAAGTTGGGTAGATGTAGTTATTCTTGTTGTATTAAAGCGTTTTAAGAAATCAAAATATGTGTAAATTACAGGTATGGTGCATATTTCGTTCAGATTAAAGTCATTGGCCCCTATGCCAGAAAACAGAAAAATTCTTCCTAGACAGTTGATGGTCAGTTAAACCGTGGTTTAGCTAAACACCTTTCTGGAATACGGGCCATTGTCTTTGCCACAACACCAAGTCTGATTTGCTGACCATATGGTTAAAAGAGCATTTCATTCTTTATAAATCAGGGGCTTATTTCACTAAGATATTGCATAATGATAAATGCAGAATATTCACAAACTCATTCATTGCACAGTCATTGCAAATGTCAAGTGCGATGAATTCTGAATTTCACAAAAATCATCAGCACTGTACGATGAACTTAAATTACTTTTATATTCGCGAGTGAGGTCATCGCATATAGATTAGGGTAAGCATACCAGGTTCCTCCATCATCAGGAATATGATTTGTGTATATTTTTTAGATTTAACTTGGTAACACAAAAAATTGGCAAGTGGTGCAAAAATATTTATTTTGTCTGATTTTACAAATGAGGATTTCTTATAGTTCAAGAATGTACAGCCATCTAGATGGACCTTACAAGCCAGTGCCGGAGGCTCGCTGTGCGTTCACTTGCGAGGTCCATCTAGATGGAAGAACATGGCTTGTGATATTTTGTAATGTTAGTGTCCACCCCAAAGTGTGGCCCAGCACCTTCATTAAATGTTTTCATTCAGAGAGCCCGTACATGCTTACATTGCATGTATATCATATGTCATATAGTGTTTAATTATCTCTGAGATCAACATATCTTCTACCATTATCATTTAATAACCTTGTAACAAGGTTTTCCCCACTACATAAAATCACAAAAGCTACTGACCCTATAGGAAATTGGGTTTAATCTCTTTTACATGTTTTGTGGTCATTTTGACGTAAAAGATTGGGGTAGGTTGGGGCTAGGGTAGTCCATCAGAGTTGGGTTGTATTGTTTGATAGGGGAGAACCAATCTATTTGTAGTAAACCAAGTTCATAGGAGGTTTGGTCCCAAATATTTAGGGGGGTTGCAAGAACAACCCCCTTGGTTACACATTTTACAAAAAAGGCTTGGTTAGAAGAGTTAATGGTATTTTCACGAGTAAAAACAGTATGCATTTTCATTCCATACAAATCTAATCACTGTTTACTAAGATTTTATTTTGTTACATTAAATTTTCATGGTCATTTCATCAATGTTTCATGTTAATCCAATTTTCAATTTTACTGTTTTGCTTTTGAAATGAAACTTGTATTACCCTTGTAGGAATACAGATACCGTCACCAGGTAAACCAACTCATTTCTTCAACCACATAACTTAACCCACATGACCCTTAGGTTAATTAACTTCAGACACGGCATAAATTTATTGTTAATATACCACTTAAATTTGCTTCTATGCTAATTATTTTGGCAGTACTGTATTTAATATACCAACTAAAACAAGCAACTCGTGCACATATATATATGGGGAAGCAGGTGGCACGTATTAAACCTCCCTTACCTTGCACCAATGAGTCCCAGCAGGCGGTGGCGGCTGCAATTTAGTAGAAGCTACTAAATTTAGGGACTAGGGATTTCTAAAATGCACATTTAGGGTATGTTTTACGTGTCTTTCTATTGGCGCATTGATATTGAAAATATTACAAAATCATATTTTTACCTTTATCAAACAATAACAATTTAGTGGGCTGGAGTTCACGCATGAACCCCATTCAAGTTTATTAGAGGAATTATTTGATCTTCCTATTGATATTAAATGTCTGATACTGTGGCAGGATATCTGGTTGTAAGGAGACATGACCACCGTCGTCTGGTATTTTATGCAGTTTCTTGGCCAAATCTCAGGGGGGGGGGCATTCTGGCTTCCCCCTGCATCTAAATCTAGTAAACTTATCTGATGAGAGGATGCATAGGAAAAAATCTAACCATTATCAACCAGAATTTCAACCTTTGACCTCCCATTTACTAAATAATCAGATGCTCTACCATTTTTGCTATCAAGGTCATTTGGCCCTTTAAATCTATAGGCTCTTAATTCATATTCATAATTCACGAATTAGCAATAATCAGCAATAATCATTTCATACCTGTATTCCGATGTCCAAAGAGAGTTTTATTTCAAACAAATCTGAAATAATATGTGTAGAATCTGTTCATTTAAATAAGTTAATTGTGTACCTTATTTTGATGAAATTGTGTAAACAAAACATTTTTCCTCAATGAAATAGGAGCAATGATAAGAAAAAACGCAAAGGAGATGATGGTGGGATGATCAGGTAAAGACGAATGTTGGTTTGGTTTGGTCTGTCATTGATTGAAGTAGAACACAGCATTATATTTCACTGCACTGTACTTTCACTTCTATTTGTTCAAATAGCAGGGGTTTGTTTTCAATGGTGTGCAATCCTAAATTGAACGCCTCATAGACATGCAATATGAGCAGGAAATTTCTGTTAATTAGGCCCTCTCGGAGGCTTGCCATAGGTGGACATTGAATTGGGATCGAGATGAAAGGGATTCAAATAGCAAATTAACAAAATGTATGCCAATTTTGGAATGTATAGCCTCGGAGGGAACATTGTCAGTGTGAAGTTTTGTCCTATATGCTATATACGGGCTTCAAATTTGAGAACATTATCAGGGTTTTAGTGATAGTGTGCTGTTGCACATCATTCTATGTCATTTCAACTCTTGTCCACATTGCACCTTATGTCCTGATTGTGGAAGCCGTGGGATGGCTTGATATTGTGTTCAAGTAGTCATCCATGGAGCTTTCTTCCTGACACACACATAGAATAGTACTATAACAGATATCACCCCTCTGTCTGTATCTTTCCACCTGGTGAATTCTGTGGGTTGCAGTCATTTTTATAGCCTTCATCATTATTCTCAACTTTCACTTCACTTAATTTTTCAGAGCGGTTGTTCTGGTATCACATCTTCAAATTTGTAAAAAAGAATATTACCAATTCTTTAATATTGTTTCAACTTTTAAAGCAATCTTTCAATGTGTTTCTATTTGATGCAGCCTTCGTTTGACAGTGGATGATGCCGATACAAATGAAGTCCAATTTGGCAAAAAGAGTCTGACATCAGACCATGTGCTGTTCATTGGAGGCCTATCACCTAACTTTGACGTCCAGGCTGGTATCTTACCAACAACAAACTCATTCCAAGGATGTATCATCAATCTAGCATTTGACGGAGAGTGAGTAGAACTTGTTTGTATTTTATGAGATCAAGTCACACACTCATAAAAATTGCAAAAATAATGTGGTTAATATCATATTTACATATTTATTCATTTATTGAGTGCCTTTCCAAAAAGACCAAAGCACTTCTAAATATATAATCATAAAATACACATAAAATATAAGAAAGTTAAAACCACAATATAAATATACACTTGCAATTGAGAACCTACTATTAAAAAGTTGATTAAACATGATATATTATTTACACAGAGTAAAACACAAATATTAAAAAACTGCTACTCTTTATGGTATTTATGGATTTGCTGAGTTTGTAGTAGCCATCGTCGACTCGAGTAGAGGACTAAAAGACAATCATTACTATAATAGGCTCTATACAGTGACTATAGGCCCTACAGTGACTATAGGACAGGACCAACACAGAGACGAGTGTTTTTGTCCATCCCACCTAAGAGGATATTGTCTTATATGTAATATGTAAACCTTGCCTATGTTCATATACAACCTGCTAGAGGTGCCCATAACCTTTGTTATCTTTGAAAATGATATTGAAATGAATTAAATTAATTAGAGGTGTGTGAGTGATATAGGTTAATTAAGGTTTCAATTTAAGTTTGGTGTAAAATTAAAAATTTTAAAGTTAGACCTTCCAAATGGAAGTTGCATCTTAGTTTTATCATGGCAGTAAGTAAAAAATTATATAAGGGTTAGCTAGCGCATTGGAGGGCCTATGAGTCCATAGAGAATACAATATAACTATATGAAAGTTAAGATTTTGACCCCTCCCTCTCAAAAAAATAATAATAATAAAATCAATAAAGGAACAAGCAAACTGATTTTGGATAAGAGTGTGATGTATTTGTCTTTAGTTTCCATCTTTTCATTGTTGTATTCTTCAAGCTTTCCTTTGGTATAAGACAAATTACTGTAAAACAAGAAATATTTGCCGCTAAAATTAATAATGTACAATGATTTCAATGGCATGCTGAAGCAATTAATGCTTTTCGCAAATATTTCTTGTTTTGCAGTATATTGAACATAAAATAATCCTTAATTTCAGCCAGAAGCTACATTTATAATTAAAAATATTGATATCCTTCTATTTTATTTGTTGTCTTTGCTCTTGTATATCCTTCCATATTTTGATTAAATTGCCATCTTTGATCTTGTTCATTTTCAGACTGTTAAGTATGATTTCTGAATTGCGAGAAGAAAATAATGCCATTACAAATAGCTGCGATTTAGAAGCAGGTGTTGGAGGAGGAAATGTAACGAGTAAGTATCAATGGCCAGATCTGTCAAAATGGCTAAACATTCTGTGTTGCCTCCACAGTAGCATGTTAGTTTTAGAGAAACTTGATATTGCCTGAGATATGTGGCGATACTTGAAAGCAAGGATTTGAAATAGCGATTTCATGTCCATGATAATGATGGTGTGTTAATTTGGTAAGAAAAATTACCACCAGATTGTTCAAAATCTTGTTTCCTAGAAGTTCCACAAACCTCTACATTGCTGTATTTTAGGGGATGTTTATATTCTTTGCATGCCAAAGAAAAGTAGTTAGTCTGCAGTCTTAGTGACAAAAGATTTAATCATCTGTGGATAGCGAGATTAAGAAAATCAATATTGCAGTTATTGTAAAAATCATGCTGCCATTATAAAGGCATGTATTTCAAAGACATTTCAGGAAGTGAAGTGTCT